>SRMA01027341.1:1003074-1029453 GCA_007224835.1 Danionella cerebrum
TTCAACCACTATTTTTGATATTATTTTCAACTGTTCCTGTTTATTATTTATTAAAGTTAAGCTTAATATATAACCGTATATTTATATTTGTGAATGTATGACCGTGTTTTAATGATAGATTATCAAATTTGAGATTGTATTTCTCAAAAAGAGTTTGAGGGTAACACATCAGTGGTGGGTACTGCTGCTACCTCAAAAACTTTGGGACCCTATCCAGGAGTCAAGGACAAAAGAAATTGGATGAGTAGATGGCAATTGTGAGAAGTAGATGTTTTTTTATTTCCTGGTTATAGCATTTGAGGTAGAAAATAAAGCACAGCATTTAATAAAGTCATGCATTTGAAAGATACACGACCAGCAGAGCACAGCACAGTCATTCCACATCAATATCCAGGTCAACAACCTAATCATCTCCATTTATTGTACCTTGATGGCATCCTTGATTTCTTTGGCATCATGATAAGCAGGAAGTCTCATCAAACCCACGATCAGCCGCTCAAACTTTCCTGTAAGCTCATACTTCAGGTCCTCGATTAAATCCTGTAAGAAAAGAAGAGCATTACAGAATTAAAACAATGAAGATCAAATACAGAAGGAAAGTGAGACAGCGTGAAATAACGAACAGAAAGAAAGTCAGTTTATACTAATTTACCTTCCCATATTGTGATTTGTAAGCGGAGCGGATCTCTTGCCTCTGTGCGTTACTTCGAGAAGCGATTAAGTCTAAAATGGCCTCTTTATCGCTTCCTGTGGAATGGAATAAGAAAACTTCACATTAAATGCTGCATGTCATACAAACATTCAAGGTTCATTAGAAAAATTATACTATACATTAGAAAAAAGTAGATATCATTGAATTGAACAGCAAAAGTGGCCTTTTGTAACAGCTGAATGAGGGGAAGAGGAGTTCAATCAGCCGTCCCACTGTTAGAGGTATGAGTCATAGGAAACTGATAAATCTTTACTGTGTTTCCAAACCAATTCCCAACAGTTTCCATCTTTAGGCCACATTGAGGTCATGTGTTTAACACTTGGCCATGTTTTAACACCGTTTCCAAATACCCACATGGAAAGAAACTATATGAGGAACCTATATCCAGATATGATATTAAATATACCTATTTATCTCACATATAGGCAAATTGAGGTGCATATATTGGGGTGCATATATGTGCATTTACAGGCCATATATTTCTCCTGTATTGCTTCTTTAAATCCACACACAAGCCCTATGTGTACATACAAGATAAGTCTCCTATGCAGAGCAAATCTCACATAAATGATGCCTAGCTCATATTTTATATCATCAAGGCAATAACTAAGAACTAACTAAAAAATGCAAAATATGTATGTGTGTGCGAACACTTTAAATTGGTATAACATGTAATTGGCATGCTCTGCAAATAAGTGAGAGGATATGTGGTAAGCTGTGATGTCCACACGCTTTTTGGTCAATTCCTTCTCTTATGAAGATAGAGGAATAGTGTCTCTTTTTTCAAATTTCAAGTCACTTCCAGATTCACTTTACATATCTAATATAGGAAAAGAGACACTTTTATGTGTCACAAATATGAAAAGTCTGTATTAAAACATAATTGTTTATATAGATTATTTCCGTGTGGATATTCTAGATGAACTGAATCACATGAGTTGCATTTAGGAGAATTTCCAACACTCATTCTGTAAGTGAAGCATACATTTCAAGCACATGTAAGAACCCTGTATTAGATAAGATTTAATCAGTTTCATTACAACATTGGCATGATTTCTAAATGCAGCATTGTCATGTCTGAATAGTGACTGATTTCAAAAGAAAGAAAAAGATCAGAATTTTTTAAAGAAACCCAACATATCCTAAAAATAATGATGTGTACATCTGACATGTAGGCCACTGTGCCTCGGTAAAAAATAAATAAATAAATAAATATTATTTAAAAAAAAGGATTTGTTAGTGCAATGGATAAAAAAAAACATTGTTTGTGCTTTTTCCTGAACTTACCAAATCCTTTCATTGCGTTATAAAGTGCTTCAGCATCACTGCCTGCGTCAAAGTCTGGGTGATCCACAACTGTTCCTCTGAACTCCTAGAATAAAATATTTACTCATGCTTGGTTGGGTCATTTCAAGATAAAATTATTATGACAACACAAAATCTAGTGACAATACATTTACTTACCTGTTTTTCAGTTAATTCTAAATCACACATTTACAACAAAAAACAAACAATCAGAAAATCTGAGCTAATTTTCAATTGCTCACAAAATACAATATAATAATATTATTAAAAAATAATATAATCAACATTCTACGATGGACTGGCGACCTGTCCAGGGTGTACCCCCGCCTCTCGCCCAATGTGCGCTGGAGATAAGCACCAGCAGACCCCAAAAAGGAAATAAACGGGTTGGAAAATGAATGATTGAATAATCAAGACTCTCACTATCTCACTCACTATCACTTTTAAATGAAAATGCATATTAATTAAAGATTTTTTAAATTGAGCTTGAATGATATTGCCACTAAAATGATGTATGACCCCAAAATGAAATTTTACACCCACAATACACACCCCCTACCTGATCTCCAGCGGGACTATAGAGTGGACAGCTGACACCTGTCAGGCCTGAGCGAGTATGCGTGTGTGCGTGTGTGTGCGTGTGTGTGTGTGTGTGTGCGTGTGTCTGTAGGATTGTGTGTTATGGTCAGAAGCAAATGCATGTCCCCTAGAGAGCAACTTAAATTAAGTTAGGAATAAATTGTCAGTAACTACACTCTTTCAGGCAAACTGAACATTCTGTCTATCCATATAATTCAATTCTGGCAGAGCAGAACCACCACATGTCTCAGCATTTTAAAACTTCTGAAATTTCCAGCACTCACTGCCCAATCTCCTGGCATGTCAAACAGGGGCACAGAGCCAGAGCTCTTTCTTATGGCAAGCAGTACTTACAAAGGATGCGTAAGTTGACCCAAAATAAGTTAATGCCCACAGTTACCTGGAGTTATGAGTCATCAGAAAATATTTTAATGATATTCGGGTCACGGTAGGTTGGGTCATTTTAAAATAAAGATCAGAACATGTAGAGATCAACGGAGATCTATCCTTCTCCTATCAATCACATTTAACATAAACACAAGTGGCTTTTTAGCTTTCGTTTTTCTTTGTATTCCATTAAATACTTTAACTGAAGAAAACATTGTGTTATTGTTCTTGTTTGAATGGGAGAAACTTCTGAACCTGGTCAACTGCAGAGCGCTAGTAAGTTTTACCAGACTCTCAACAGCGGATTTAGAGATGGGTGGTTTATACATTCACTTGCTCAGAGCATCTTTGTGTCTATGCACATGTAAGGGTTCAACTGATCTCAATGTAAAACTGTGAGTGAGCTGATTTATGACTTAAGAGTGGAACTCTGCAAATCATTGTCCCTAAAAGATCTTGTCAAAGTCCTACTGGTATTACTACCATTGTATGTGTTCAGACTTGATTTCTCTCCTTCCCCCTCCGCTTTGTGTTTCCCCATTATTGATGTCACCTGCTGCTTGTTTGTGTTGCTAATAAAACCCCTGTTTTCTAGCAATTGTAACTAGATCATCTCAATCCTTATGTGGGTTATCTGTGTTATGGATGGACAGTCCACTTTTATTTCATAGGAATTCCTGGACTTCCGAGTCTCTTCTACCCTTGGACTGGATTTGCCTAGTTTTGGCTTCTCGCTCGAGTGGATCTGGTCAGTTGGCTGATGATTTTCTGTTCCTGATTGAATAAAGACTTTTCTTTTGGATTTTCTTTTGAAAACTTTTTTTCTGCGTACTAAAGGCAGTATGTTGTGTTTTTTTTCTTATTGCTAAGACTTATTAATAACACTTTTTTGAATGACATTTGAATGAAATTTGTAAAATATAATTTTAGCATTTTTCTTTAAAAGGAATATTATCAAGAATATGAAAAAGGTTTAATATGTTAAATTATAAATAACAGTATCAAATAAATCAAGGTTAGGACATGGGTCCTACGTGCACTCGATTCTACAATGAGTTTTTGAATGAAAATGCTTTATTCATGTAACCCATAATGCATCTGGTCAAATCGAATAAACCTTTAAATATTTATATCCACATAGAAGAACTCATTTAATTCTAACTAATCAGAAAAAATTGCATTTTGCAATGAATTGTGTAGAAATTTAGTCTCCTTTCATACTAGTAGAGTAAATGTGGAAAAGGCTTGCCATAAAGTTGTCCTTGTCACATAGATATCCCTCAGCACAGCAGCTGCTGCATAAACAGCCCTAGCAACACTGATCCAGGAAACAAACAGCAGAACAGAACAGACACACTTTTGCTAAATTAAAGGATCAGATGTCCTCCAGCCATAAAATACCTTTATAAAATGTTATTTTAATCAGACGTACAGCACTTAAATAAGCTTAATGCTTCGCACTTAAATATTACCTTCGAAGGGTACTAATTAAACCTGAAATCTGAATATTCATCTACTGCAACTAGGAGAAGCTGCTCGATGCAGAGAGTCAGAGAGGAAGAGGTGCCCAGAACAACAAAGAAGAGGGTACACAGACCAACAGAGAGGCTAAGAGCAACACAAATTCAAACCCTAACTATAGCCCCTCCCTTCTGATGTTCTGTTCTTTCAGACGCTCTGCATCAAACAGCACTAAACTGAAATGGCTCACTTAATATGTAAATTGCTTAATATGTAAAGCCTTCTCTTTAAAGATGATTAGTTGCCCGTGCATCATTAGCATGTAACATAAATTATTAGTGTGCTTTGACAAAGGGTTTGCTATAAAAATTAAACAAAAGCTCAAACCCATCACTGGGGATCCACCTCTGAGCCATTTGAGATGTTATTTTTTAATGAGCATTTCTTTGGGCTCTGAGATTTCATAAAGAAGGCTCTGACATCCTATGCGGCCTGAGCTACAATAGAGGTAAAATGAGAAGTAAAGGACACAGAGGTCGAGCTTGAGGTCTCTGTCATACAAAAGTCCTAGATATTATTGTTGAGAGCCTGTTTCTTACAAAGAAGTAGCATCTCTGCAGAGCATACTAGCTACATAATTAGCATGTGTAGCTAGAGTTTGATAAACAAGTGTGACACCAGCACTACTTACGACAAGAAACAGAGGAAACTATTTCAAGTAACTATCATGCAAGAATAGCGAATAATACTTGAAATGTTAGCTTACTTTTCCCATGATTGATCAGTTGTGTGTGATCAGTGGAATGATAATCCTGAACCTGGAGAGAAAATCAAGAAATGCATTAACTGGAATCTTTGCTAAGCTTCTGGGAAACAACCCTATAATTTCAGGACAATGTATTTTTTAAAGTAATAAGTTATGGCATCATGGCAAAGATATGGCATCATTATAAAAAACAGTAATTGCAATGGGGGTTTCTTTCGTGAGCTGCTTCCTGAAAATACATGTTCAGCTGAGGTCTTTCAATGGGGACGAGATTCACTGAGAAGCTGAAAAAGGAGCAAAACGTTCATATTGTACTTTAAAAGGGAAGCAAGCGATATGCATATGAGCCAGACTTGCAATAATTCGATTAATAACTTTCACTAAATTACGTACTGGTAAATAAGGATAGCAAACATCAGGAGACAACTTTTACATTAAAATTATAAGAAATTATACTGAGGGAACTCCCCACTTTTCACACAGTTTTCCCAAACAATATTAATGGTTTTATGTTTTTTTTTTTTAATATTATATGACATTCTCCAGATCTGTTAATGGCACTTTTAGCATTAGCTTAGCATAGATCCTTGAATTCAATTACACCAGTAGCATTTCAGCACAAACAATGTATTCCTATTTAAATACTATATTTTTACTATTTAAAACTTGGCCATTATAGTGTTACAGTGATTTGTAAGGCCAGCAGAAAATGAAACAATATTTTGAAGGCTGGGTTCCATTATTACACAGAAATAGAGCACAGTTCTTAAAAATATCACTGTATAAAAATCAGTATTTAACTTTCCGCTAGTTTTAAAACATGATCTAACTAAAAGTTTTAAACTTTTAAACAATTTTTTTAACTTTTTGGCCATTTTATACGGAAACGCAACTGGTTTAACCATATGATCTATGCTATGCCTAAATCTAACAGTGTTAACGTCCGGATCTGGAGAATCGCTAAACAGTTTCCAAAAATTTAAGAGCCAAAATTTTATTTTAGTGTGGATATGGAGAAGGACATTGTGTCAGAAGGGTGAAGTGTTCCTTCTAAAGAAATAAAGTGCAATGTGTGTCTTAAAATCTGTAAATTTGATGCTACAGACAAAATTAGAAGAGTTTGTATAGCTAGCTGTTCCTTGTTGTATGTCCATTGAGATGAAGCCACCTGAAAATCCCACTCTTTTCGTCAGGTTTTTTTTATTCACTGGTGCAATGCAAATGCATTCCAAATGCTTTGTAGAAACAGCAAACACATGCTAAACCAATATCAGTAGCACTCCTCTACTGAAAGAATTCTTGCTTTCTACAATGGTGCTCATAAAAAGCTACATTTTCCACAGTGCAAAACTTTCCATAGACTCTGTCCAAAAAATGATCCTTCTTTACAGAGGAGTAAAAGAATAATCAAGGATTTTACGAAGTGGAAAATGTATGCAGTGTACCACTGGAGATTTGATTCCGCAAAAAAATTTATACCCTATATTAGAAAGCATAGTAAATTGTATTATTTGTATTTGTATCATAACTAAGAGACTTCTCTGTACTGTTTGAACCAGATGAGTCCAAAAATAGTCATGTCAGTCCAGTTTGGAACACATCCATGGTATGATCGAGACACTGATACAGCCACACCCATACAGCATTTTGTAGAAAATAAACACAAAATGGATAAAACAATCATGCTGTAATCTAGCCAAACACATAGAAAGGTCAATAATGCAATCAGACCCTTAAACTCTTCGAGGTTTAAGGTTGACATGTGATCATTCAGAATAATCAATGACGTTTTAATCAGCAGAATGAATGAAAACCAGTTATTTAACACCAAATCCCCCCCACCAAAAAAAAAGCCATTTAAAATGTATTCTGTATCAAAATTCAAACTATGTGTTGAACATAGAGTTGAGAAGAGTATTGGAAAAGAATTTAGATTTTCCAAAATACATTCTAAACAAACTGTAGGCTGTATTCTGCAAAAGCCCATATATGTAATAATATATTAATAATTAATGCTTAAGTATAATATTAAGTATAAATCACATGATAAAAAAAATCAACTTTCAACAATAAAACGACTGTGTTAAATAGACAGAACTAATAAAACAGAAAAGGAAATCGAGTAAAAAGTGACCGTTAACCCCATAGTAGCAAACGGTAATGCCAACGAATGCCCACGTACACGTCCCACACAAGAATCCCCTAACTACACATTACGCTAGTAACGTTGATTGCGGACTATTTTAACACATATCAAACAATTAAAAACAATAATTCACCTCAATACCGAGCAGTTTGAAACTGCAGCTGAAAAGTTAGGTGGTCCGGAGTCTCTATCGGGGTTTGGGGTGAGAGACCGCTTCACTCCTCCTTCTCTGGATGCGATGCGACGCAAATAACTCGCTGTTATGATGTAATGTCCTCCGATGACGTGTCCTGATGCCCAGGTCTTAAAAATTACGTATGACTTTAGTGGTGAAGAGTGAAAGCCGTCTTCCTTCAGTCCCTTTATCTGCAGTGCGCTTCTCGACCTGCGCATTCAGCACATTTGGATTCCTGCGACGGTGTAAATTAACGTTAAAGAAACAAAGCTCAGTTGAACTTAAGTTAATATTAATATGTTTTTAATATTAAATTGTTATATTTTTCTTTTCTTTTTAAAAAAAAACGTGTCAAAATATTTTATAAATACAAATGTTTCCCCTTTTATATACAGTCAATGGAGGCAGCGTCCATGTTGAGGTCACATGATCACCTTTAGAAGCAACTTTTCTTCTTGTTCAACACAGATGGACTATTTCAATTAATTAAAGGAAAGTATCCATTATTGCCAGAAGGAACATGATACAAGCTCTCGTCATCTCCTGAGAGTAAATTTTGCAGTTTTAAAACTAAATTCAGTTTTTATTTTCAAACTACAGTTTAAACATATAGGGAATCTAGTGAAAGTTTCCATAGTTGGTTCAAATTGTGCTGTAAAAGCTTTTTTTTAATTATTATTAAATACCATAATGCATATTGTATTGTTTAAATATTGTCTGTAAAGTGTATCATTCCACCTCTAATAAGAACTTGTTAATCATCATTCATTAGGTAACCCGAAGGTAAATGGTTCAATAGTCCATATTTAAACTGTTTAAATGCACTGTTTAGTCTGATCTACTCTTTCCCATTCAACCAAAAGATTGATCATTTACCCAAAAGATTGCTTTTGTTTATACTTCCTGAAGTATTGCCCTGCTCCCAGGCTCAAAGTCAAACACAAGAGTACCACAAATCAACTTACGAAAACAGTCAGAGTTCACCCAAATGATTTCTTGTGCATCACCAGTTGAACTGCAGCCAAGCTCAGACAGGCTCAACATTGCTTAAACAGCTTTATGAGAGAAGCTGAGTGCACTGCAGATATATATGATTTGGTCCTGTAGTGTAAATATAAATGTCCAGTTCAGTCTGGCCTAACGTGAGTCAGTGACTGTGCTATTTTTGTCCCATGCTTTTATTGGTTCCTGTAAGAGTGACAGGAATTCCAGATCAGAGCAACACAGAAGATCAGAAATATCTTAACAGCCTCTTACTTTAAAGCCTTCATATAAATGTATCTTTACATGTAATAGGTATTCATCTTTTTAAAAAGTCTACAAATGTTAACTTAAAGGTGCCCTTAGAGCTTTAATAATTCTACTCCAAAATTCAGTTTTATTTATGAGCCCGAATCGACCCGAGCCCAATATCATTCAAACACAAATTTTCAGAATTTGCTACTTATATAAAATGTAATCTCCAGAGAAAAGTCTCTATTTTACCTCCCATTTTCGAGTCGCTCTCAGCAATCAAAGCGCTTCACATACCTGCACACTGCAGAGCCCAACCCGAACCTGTGTACAGTTATAGAAATTAAGCCCAAACCTAACCCTAATCATTCGGGCAAAGAGCTTCGTCTCTAGTAGCATCTGTCTTTAAGAAATCCAACCAAGCATCTGATCAAGTTTCTCATGATACATTCTTCTCTCAAATTGTGCTTAAAGTGATCAAACTCAATAGTTTGATGTCTGGAGGCAAGGAGGCGCAGCAAGTAGCACTGTGGCCTTCCAGTTAGAAAGTTGCCGGTTCAATGCTCGCCAGTGACCTTCCTGGAAGGAGTTTGCATGTTCTCCCTGTGTTTGTGTGGGTTTCCTCTGGGTACTCCGGTTTCCCCCACAATCCCAAAAACATGTGGTTAGGTTAAATTAATAATATAAACTCCCCTTAGGTGTGAATGTTGCCCTGCGATGGACTGGTGACCTGTCCAGGGTGTACCCTGCCTCTTGCCCAATGTGCGCTGGAGATAGGCATCGGCAAACCCCTGTGACCCCCAATAAAAGGAATAAGCGGGTTGGAAAACTAATGTTTGATGCCTCAATTTCCAATTTTTTCCTGCCTGCATTCGCACATAGCATGATGTAGAAAATTAACAAAAGGGGGCGTTCTTATGAACTGTATTGAGCATAGACTGTAAAAAAAATATGGACAACGTGACACCACCTACTGCCATTGGGGTCATATGAAGCCATTTCTGAGCTGGAGATGAAGGCTGCAATTGACGGCTGCCTGTTAAGGATGGAACCGTTGTGATTTCAGAGCTCCGCCTTGAGTCTTGCTCACACACGTCCCTCTCACACGCAGCCTGTTATATACAATTTATGTCCTAATTTTAAAGAATTTGATCGTTGGTAGCGTAAATGATCTTTCTCTCGACATAAACACTGCGGAAAGTCAGCTCTGTTCTGTGTAGCTATCAATCATAGATGTCAATCACATGGTCCCGTCTGTTTTTTTAGGGGAAAATTGAAGCATTGTAAACCGCACATGAATAAACTTGAGCCAAGAAAAAAAACTATTGAAGTTTGTTCACTGTATAGATAACTTTTGAAAAATCCTTAAAACTGTTTCTGTAAATACCGTACTTTCTGATAAAATAATTTTTAAAGTTTAGACTTGTATTGGGTGGTAATCCTTCCGCAGCCAGCGTCATGAGACACACTTGGTATTGATAAACACTGGGCACAACACATCAGGGCCCCATGCTTTCCCAATGTCTTTTACCAAAATGCTGTTACAGCATGCTATAGGTCAGAATACCTGTTTATGGACTGAAGGCCTCTACATACCATTCGGATAGACTGGGTGCCTTGGCGCTCCTTGATAATAAAACCATGGGCGCCAACGGGACATAACACATCGGACCGAAATGACTCAAGCCAACGAAAAAGTGTTTAGGTTTTCAAAAAGAGAAAGCTGCCTCTGTTGTTGACGTGAAGAGGAGGTAAAAAAAGGCCGCTCGGTGGCGCTAATCTGATCCCACATTTTCATAGCCTTCACATCCGTGTAAACAACGCCATTTACCTCTAAATAATGAGAAATTATTAGCAAATAAAAGTAAAGGCTTACTCACTAACTGATAACGTTAATTAACTGTGTAACTACGTAAATATATAGCTTATAAAAATACTTTTTCTAAGTATTTTTTTATTTATAGGCAACATAAAGTCGCATTTACGTTTTAGTCAAGGAGCTGTACTTGGGGCGGCGCCCTAGCGTTTCTTTTGGCATGGTGTCACAGAACCTTTCAACCTGCTGTATAGAAAACTCTTTTGAACAAAGAGTACTGTCTTATAACTAAAAAAATCCCTAATGAATAAAAAAATTAAAAATTTATTGTTATTGTTAATATTAGTATTATTGAATGACGGCAAACGCTTGCAAATACAGGGGTTTCAGCATCACATTGACAGCATTGGCTTTGTTGAGGGCAACAGTTTTTAATAATCTATTGCTGCCATCTAGTGTCCCATCTGTCTGTCTTTTATATTTTTTTAATATTTTATATTTATTATATAAATATTAGCAGATATCTTCAATAGATTTTTGACTAGTCGCAAACAATCCTCATAATCATAAAAATAATTGCAGAAATCCAGAACTGTAATTTGACTAGTCATAAATGAATTAGATATTTCTCTAAATGTATTGTAGACATCCAAATATCGAGAAACAAAGATATCTTCAATGGGGTTAAAATGTTTATAGGCTTGCCAATTGTTCAGTTGTACTTTAACTAGTACTGAACAGTACCATGCGAGGTTTTAAATGTACCAATAAAGATACTTATTGCTAAGGTACAAGACTGTTCCTTGAGGTACTTTAATTGTGTACCATTTTTTTCTGAGAGACATTTCTGAATCTGAGAGAAAGCAAGAAAGAAAGGCTACTTTGTTGCTAAAGATTCTGAGTGGGAGGGTCAAACAGGCCACTCTTGTATACACTGTTATTAAAATCATTTGCTGTTAGTGCTGTTAAAGTGACGGATATTTGAAGAAACTAGACTGCAGACTTTCCAGGACTTAATCCAGGTAAAATAAACACAACTTCTCTTATTATTAAAGTCATTTGTTAGAAACAAATTTGCAAGCTCTCTAGGTGTCAATGTTTGAATAAATCTGTGTTAAATATGAGATAAAACTAGAGAAATAAACTTTTAAGCAAATTGCAGAAAAACTTGAGGTGTAACATGATTTAAAACAAGCTTTTAATTCAATAAAATAGATATTTTCAAATAACAAAATTTGTGAGTAAGGTAAAAAAAGACATTTGTTTCTTAGCTGGAATACAGCAGTGCTTTTGTAAAAATGGGTGCTTCATAATTTTAAGAGTTAAAGAAACATCAATGCACAACAAGACTGCTTATGTAATTGTAATGCAAGTATTATTATTATGATTATACAGGAAATCTTGAAAACCTGCATCAAAAAATAGGTTTTATGAATTAAAATAGCTTATACATACATATCCAATGACAAGCAACATTTTCATGGTATAATAAAGTTTATGCATCCCTGCACTCTCTACAAATGCGTTGATGTTGGCACGTGATCAGTGCTTTAGCAGAGCGGTAGATTCCTGGCAGGATTAGCTGGAGTGTAAGGCTCCCGTTGGCCGATTACAGAAAACCAGAACAAAAGTGGCAGCTCATGAAGGCAGTTTTGTCCCTGCGTCTTTACTTCTGACTCACAGAGCCAGAAACTTTTTTACTGTGGCCAGAGGAGGTAAATGGTGTATAGAAGAAAGAAAAAAAACTCCTGTCCCTGCAGATGATTGAGAAAGTTAAAAACAATCTTAAATTTCACATGTAAGGATTACTTACAGAACAAATGTGAACCAAATGTCAAAACCTCACCAACAATGTGTTTTAAAATTATTTATTATATTTTGACTCTTTCATCTCCAGGCAGATATTTGAATGACCACCTTTTTTTCTTTTCACACCATATATTCACAGTAATCTTGAGTCTCCAGTGATGCAGTCCCTGGGCTCTTTCCTGAGGGCATTGTCCCGCAGGAAGCCTCTGGATTCCAACAGTGAGTCTTCAGTGCTTCGCCGCTGTCTTTCCACCCTGGATCTGGTGGCTCTAGGAGTAGGCAGCACTTTAGGAGCCGGGGTGTACGTGCTCTCTGGTGAGGTGGCTCGAACCATGGCTGGACCCAGCATCATCATCAGCTTCTTCATCGCAGCGCTGGCCTCCATCTTCGCAGGGCTGTGTTATGCAGAGTTTGGAGCAAGGGTTCCTCAGAGCGGATCAGCTTATCTGTACAGCTATGTGACTGTGGGAGAGCTGTGGGCATTCATCACCGGCTGGAACCTACTCCTCTCCTATCTTATCGGTCTGAAAAAGAATGAAACTTTAATAACCCTTTGAAGTCTGGGCCCTTTTTTGAGCTTTTTTTTACTACTTTACAATTTGCTCTAATAAATGATCTTTAAAACAGTTTTTAAAATATTTTTTTTACATTATAAAATAATTCCACATAACAAAATTTTTTTATTCTTAACATTAAATGTTGTATTTAATATAACCCTTTATAAACCTTTATAATAAATAAACCTTGGCTAAACTTTATGCACTATTCCAAGCACTTTTTGTTTCATTAGGTTTTTTTTTGTGTGTGGGAGAACTTTGAAAAACACAAAGCATATCACTTCAAGGGTTATATGTTCTTGTTACCACTAGATGGCACTGATGGCACGAATGTTATGTGTCTTAACTTTTGTAATAATCCTTTAAAACCTTTTTGAAACCCACACATTATATTTGAAATCAAAATTAAACAATAGGTGGGTTGCGTCATTCCAACTTAATTCAAAACAGCCGCTGTGATTGGCAAATGCACCAGTGCGTGCAGAGACTTCTAAGGGTTAATGTTCATATTTGTAATGACAGAGGTATGGACAAATGAAACTACAAAAGAAAACATTGGAAAAATACAAATATTAAATAATAGGGTCACTCACATTTAGTTCCTTTCATTATATGTGAAAAAAATATTTGAAGTTTCAATACACACTCAAATAATCAATAAGAATGTATGTTTATCCTTTTAAGAGACATATAGGTCTTTTTACGAAACTCTCTGACCCCTGCTTAGCTTACACGTCTTCACACTTATCTGACTTAGCCTTTATTTTTAGCATCAGTCAAACAATCTCAACTTCACAAAATGTGAATGGGTATGCGTGGGTGTCCAACACAGGAAATGTTGTATAAAGTTATATACAAGTTATATACTTATTTACAAGTTATAGAGAAGCCACATCACATGACATGGTTTCCCTAAAAACATTATGCTGTTTTTACTTCAGTAAATGAGTCGCATATGTTTGCTAGAAAAGCAATAGCATTTACAGCCTGATCAGAGGTTGATTTTTTCTTTCCACCTTCAGGCACCTCCAGTGTGGCGCGGGCTTGGAGTGGAGCTTTCGATGATCTGTTGGGGAACATGATGTCAGGATTCTTCACCAAACACACAGAGCTGTCTCTGCCCGGGCTCGCTGCATACCCAGATTTCTTTGCTGCGGGTCTCATCCTGCTCCTGTCTGGTATTAAAAATTAGATCATTTCCCATTTATGGATTAAACAGTAAAGAAGAGCAGAATATTATGAAATTAGGGTAAAAAGTGGGTCATTGTGCAACTTACTCCTTCAGTCAGATTGGAGACAATTGAATTGTTCGTGATCATTTTTAAAAATGTAACAGATGGAATTGCTAAGATTTTCAACCATTATGTATAGATTTAGAAAATGTGTGTTGTGTCACACAGGTCTTTTAGCGTATGGTGTGAAGGAATCAACCACAGTGAATAAAATCTTCACAAGTATTAATGTCTTGGTGCTGATTTTTGTCATCGTCTCTGGGTTCATCAAGGGAAACTTAAAGAACTGGTCAATCACTGAGGAAAATATCCTGAACGCTACCGCAATCCACAGGTAAGACATTTGTCTTATGATTTTAAGTAGGACTTTAAGTAGCTTTGGATAAAAGCATCTGCTAAATACATAAATGTAAATGGTTTTAGCAGTTTAGCAGTAAATGTTCATGTGTGCATGCTTGTTTAAACACCCACATCCCAACATTTGTTGTTTCCCTGTAGGATAGTGACTACTCTTGACGTGCAGTTGTCTTTTACAAAAATGCATTTAAAATTGTCGAAATATGGCATACAGTATAGCAAACAATTCCTCTATAAGCTGCATGATTTGGTCCAAAATTCTGCCATGATAATAAAAATGGCAAAAATAAGCACTTTAATAAGCACCTTACACATGATAATTTCCTTGGTGAGGTAATTAATACTGGATTGTTTGGATTGTACTGGGTTTACATTTTTTTCTAATCTTCATTTATTTCATCTTAAAGAAACCTGACATCAGTGGTGAACATGACTTCTGAGTTTGGGGAAGGAGGTTTTTTCCCCTTTGGTTTTGAGGGGACTTTAGCTGGAGCAGCCACATGTTTTTATGCTTTTGTTGGCTTTGACTGCATCGCAACAACAGGTACATATGCACAAATAAAATCAACATCACAATATATATTATGCATCTAACCTACAAAATTTCCTTTAGTTACAATTAATGCATCACTGTTAAGTTTTGTGGAAACCGATTACATCAAAACATTTGTGTCATTGATTACTTTTTTCAATATTTTGAGGGAATTGGTTTCCACAAAAGTACTGTGGACTGTTGTAGGCACACAATGTGTGTTTCTGGAAAGCCGAGGCACTTTGATTACTCATTGGTCGACCTCTCCTGTGGGTTTTCTTGTTTATGCAGGTGAGGAGGTGAAAGAGCCTCAACGGTCGATCCCGGTGGGCATTGTAGCCTCTCTACTCATCTGTTTTCTGGCATATTTTGGAGTTTCAGCAGCGCTCACTTTGATGATGCCTTACTTCATGCTCAGTGTTCACAGTCCACTGCCTGTTGCCTTTGCTGGCATCGGATGGGCACCTGCTAAGTATCTAGTGGCAGTTGGGTCCCTATGTGCCCTGTCAACTAGGTAAGAGAGTAACATACAGTTTAAAATCAGAGTTATTTTTACAATCAATTCAGTGCTGTTGAAACGGATCAATGCAGTGCTCTTTTCATATTTCATACTATTTATCTTGGGATATTGTTCTAATGATGGAAATTTAAATTCAATTCTACACTATGTTCCCAAAAACTTAACAGTACTCGAAACTTTGTTGCAGAATTTTCAGAATTATTATTACAGTTAAACATTAAACAAATCTATCAGATCTAGTGGTAGATGTCAGGTCTGTGTTTGTCTCTTCTCTCTTTTCTGTCTCCCTCCCTTATTTATCTGTTGCACTCCACCACACTTGGGTTTAATCTCCTTGTTTCTTCCAGTTCCCATTGGCAGTTCCTCCTTTATTTTCCCCTTTCTCACTGTCAGTGCTACGGTACACCACCGCCTGACTCTCCATGATTGATTCCTTTCTTCTTGAATCTCCAGAGCTGTTTGCTCTTTTTTGCCAATTCATTTCTCCATTTGTTCCTCTTGACAACTCCTGTGGATCATACCTGCCACTCAGCATCCCACCAGTCACCTCCTATGAAGACATTGTTGGGTACTGCTATTCATCCATTCTGTGTACACCCTTTAAGTGAGTGTGATTAAACAAAGAATAGAAAGTAATTCCCGGTTCTGCTCAATCCTTCTAGCAACTGTGACAGCATAATGGGTATTCTATCCTTTCACTTGCTCTCAAAAACTAATGTATTATAGCTAATAGCTTAAATCTTTAAAAAAAGGACAAATAAATAAGCAAGTTAAGAATTTTTCAGTACGGTTTCCACAAATGTTTTGAGAACAGTGAACATTTCAGGGATTAAAGTGCTCTATATCTTATCTTTTATTTTCCATCCCATTCTTTCGAGTTCCATTCTGTTCTATTCTATTAGATCATGATGTTCTATGCTACTGTATCATACTCTATCCCATGCCATTCTAACAAATATTGCATACCCTTGTGCTCCATCTAACATCAACAAGTTCATAAAATACACATTTCCCACAAGATATTACAGTGGACCAATAATTTTTTTTTAAATAAACAGTGTTCTAAAACATTGTTTACTAACTTTGACGTAATTAGTTTCCATAGTACTGTGAACAGCGAATTGTGAAAATTTTTTGTTCAGTTGTATTGAACTAAATTCCAATCTGTCTTGTTCGTTTCTTCTCCTTGTCAGTCTGCTTGGTTCTATGTTTCCGATGCCACGTGTGCTATTTGCTATGGCGAGAGATGGTTTAATGTTCAAATGGTTGCATCGAGTGAGTTCACGACAGAGTCCAGTGATCGCAACGTTAACCTCTGGGGCAGTGGCTGGTGAGTACTTTAAATCTGCCTTAAATCTAAACCTAAGAAGTACAAAAAACTATATTTAAAATAAAAGACAAATTCTAACCTGTCTTAATCTCTCTCATGAGCCAGAATAATCCAGATCATATGTCTGTGCTTTCTCCGGCCTATAGTTCACCAGCTTCAGATCACATGCTCTGCTTTATTCCTGAAATAATTTATTACTTCATTTTATTAAACAATGCAAGCATCAGCTAAATTATAAATAAATCTTTATCTTTCAGACACACCAAGTTACCCTTCGAAGTCTCTACACTCACCGGTGCATGTGGCAACCACACCGGCTGCTTTTAATTAAGCAACGATGACATGACAAAGTCATTGTTTAGTTTAGATTTCAGATACAATGTGTAGGTTTCAAAAAGGATATTTTAGTTTTAATTTTATTAAATGATTAAAAACTATGACACCTAATTTGCAAAGTAATTTAAATAAAAGTGTGCGATTTTCAGTTTAATTTTACAGACCCCAAATCAGGGCCATCAGTGTCATCTAGAGGTGAAAAGAAGGGATAACCCTTGGAGGCTAAAATTACGTGATATGGTTTGTGTTCTGGCACAAAAAAATTTCAGAACAGTGACCTGTTTTTTTGTATTCAATTTTCACATTCACATTTCTGCAGTAAAAATTACAAATGTAATACTTTGAATTGTATTTTTTGTTGTGAAATTATTAAAGTAAAAATAGATTTATTTAAAAAAAGAGGTATTGTCACAAAAAAGTCAGTTTTTAAAAATGGTCATTTATTATAGAAAATTATAAAGTAGTAAAAAAAGAGAAGCCCATTGGTTCGTAAGCGCAGTTATGCTAATAAAATTAAACGTTTATATTCTTTTAGGTCAATTAATTAAAATAGTTTTTAACTACATTAGTTTTTTTTGCAGCATTAATGGCTCTTTTATTCGACCTGAAGGCTTTGGTTGACATGATGTCCATTGGGACCCTCTTCTCCTACACACTGGTGGCTGTTTGTATTCTTATACTAAGGTTGTTCCTTAAAGCTCTAAATTCATGGTAACAGTACATTGAATGTTTTGAAAGATAAAATGGTTTGTATCAAAGGTATCAGGAGTCAGATTCAGAAGAGAGTCATTTTACTCCTACCGGTTCCAGCTTTGGGTTCCTCCAGCCTGGCGTGCATCCTACCAAGGGAACTTCAAATACAGTCACAACCTGCACTGTTTTTCTAGGTGAAGAGAAAAAAAAACTTGGGTGAACAACCTTGCTAGGTAGTCAGACATTAAACAAATATTGGTCTGAAATGCACTTACACAGCAATTTTTGGTGTTTTCAGTTGTGTTGTTGCTGATCTTATCTCTGCTGATCAGCAAAGCTTTCAGATCGCTGAGGCTTCTGGAGCTCTGGAGTGTCTTGAGTGTGTCTGTGATTTTGATCGTAATAATCCTCACTGTCTTTATCATCTGGAGGCAGCCACAGAACCCAACCAGGGCTTCCTTTATGGTGAGCACCAGTGAAACAACAACATTTAACAGCTTACCTCAACATAAAACACAATTTTAACATGATGGTAATAGTGTATAACAATTTGTTACTCACAAAATTATAAGAAAATAATGTATTTCTTTTTGTTCATTTAAACAAATCTGACAAAAATATAGGAAAAGGGTTATGACCAGTTTCGACATTAAATTTCTGCTGTTTAGGTGCCATTCTTGCCATTGCTGCCAGCAGTGAGTGTGTTCATCAATGTCTATCTGATGCTTCAGCTCGGAGCTGACACATGGCTGCGCTATGCCATCTGGATGGTAGCAGGTATTATTAAACCCATGATTTAATGTCATTATAATTAGTTATTCTTTATTTGTCTAATAAGACAGTAAGTCAAGTGTTCAAACCTGTGTCTATTAATTAATATTTCACAGAGACATAATGTATCCTTCTTGTACAACAGTAATTTACATAATGTTTAATGGTCATACATGAGAATCAAGCACTAAATTTTACCACATTAAACAGCAAACCGGAATCAATCACTGACTGTAGGAGGCTCAACAGCATGTTCAACACACATGATCTAAGCATCTCTTGGCTAGTCTAAAACTATTGTTTGTGTATGGAAGCAGGATGGGAACTAAATTGTGCAGGGCTGTGCCCCTCTAAGAATGACTTTGGACCTGCTTGATGTATAAAATTCAACAGCCAATCAGAATCAATCATTCCATCTAACAATTCTCATCAGCTAATCCGTTTCAAGCATTCAACAAACAATCAGAATCAATTAGTTTATTTAATTAGAATATTATTTCAATCTGGATATTTCTCAACCAATTAGAATCAATTGTTGAAGCTCAGAATATTTGTCAGCCAATCAGCATTTAACCATTGACCCCAAAGTATTCGTCAACCAACCAGAATAAAATGTTCAAATGTTTATCAATCAATCAGAATCAATCATTCAGAATCAACCAGCCAATCAGCATCAAATGTTCAACTCCAGAGTATTTGTCAGCCAGCCGGAATAAAACGTTCCACTTTCGCATATTCGTCAGAAAATCACCAGCCAATCACCATCAATCGTTCAACACTATTATTTTCTTCAGCCTATCAGAAAGATTTTTTTTAGATTAGATTAGATTCAACTTTATTGTCATTACACAAGTACAAGTACAGGGCAACGAAATGCAGTTTATGTCTAACCAGTAGTGCAAAAAAGCAGCAAGTGCAGGATATAAGTTAAATTTACAAAAAAATGAGCAGTAAATGTATTAAATGTGCAAATATTGAATGTGCAGTATATCAAGGTGCAGTAGTTAAGGTGCAATAAGAAAGGTGTGCAATATTTGGGTAGTGCAATACAATTTCACTAAATGTTTATAGAAAGTCAACCACTGAACATCAGAATGAATCACTGAACGCTAGAATATTCATCAGCCAATCAGAATCCATCCTTCCACCTGATTCACGATTTCAAGTAAATCATCAGCCAATCAGAACGAATCATCATTAGAAAGCTCAACAGCAAGCACCGAGCTTTAGACTCCACAGCTAATCATCATCAAGCATATGTGTGTTGTTCTTGTGTGCACAGGATTTCTGATCTATTTTGGCTATGGTTTGAGGAACAGCATCCTGAGGCAGCAGATCAACATCAGTCAGATCACCATACAAACAATTGACTGCACATCTGTCAAAGAGAGATGAACATAACACAATCCTCAGCAAATAAATCAATACATTACACAATTCTCTACCAAATATGCCCAGGTGAAGCATGAAGCTCAACTCTTTGATTATTTTTTACATGAACTTGAATTGTGTTTGCAGTGAAATGTGTTTTGTACCTTTTCTAATAAATAACAGCCCATTTTCTTTAACTTGATCACCTGGCTTTATCTTTATTTTAGAGTAAGATATCTAGTAATAGATTAAAACATGCCTTTCATGTATATTTTCCACATATTTCCTATGCAAAAACTTTGGAAGTTTTAATATATGTTACTTTGATTTGCTTTAAAGCAACACAGTCCTTTATGATTCCCTAGCTTTTTGTATTTTCTCCCACCTTCCCTCCTGAAGCCCCTGTGAGTTTTCTTAGCTAGACAAACATGAGCTGCTGTTTGGATTGCGCTGCTGCTGCTCCTCCACCTCCTATTGGTGGACTCCTTCAGCTTAACCGAAGGAATTTCATGTGTTCCTGTTATACTCTCTCAAAATTTGACCTCGTGGAATCGCTTTTAGATTTGTTGCTCCTCTCAGAACCGGGACTCTGTATTTCAAAATCATCTGCTATTTGTGGCCAATCGCTGTGAATATGAAGAGGAGGGTAGTGCTCTTTTCTCTGATTCTTTCATTTATGATTGCTCAGTTTGGTGAGTTTTTATCTTTTCAGATGGGAAATACGTAGTAATGCATAACAGCGTTATTTTAGAAAAACACACATTTCTTTATTGTAATGAAAACCGTTATCCACAATTTGTTGTCTACATTGTTAAATAAAAAGCATAGCTTCTCAAAATAATCTATTGTAGAAAAATCTAAGTAAAACTAAATAAATGTAAAAATAACTAAAAACTATAAGGGATTAATAAATAATATTTTTAAGGAAAGAATTTGGGGGGTAGCCATAAATTACAGAGATTAATTGTCTATCCAAAGGACTTTTTGCATAAATAAAAGAAATCCTTTTGCAATTTTTTTATTTAAGAAATACCATATTTATATGCCAAGATATGATGATTGCAGGTTTATGGTTATGGTTACCATTGTGTATTAAACTTTTACACGATGTAAACATTTGTTTGAGTCTTTTTGATTTACATGCGTTTTTCAAAAGAGTACAATAAATATAGTTTGGTTTAGTGATCATTTGACTGATTTGATAGGCATACACTATCTATATTAGAAATATAAAGGTTTGTATTATAAACAGGCATGTGCCACAAAGATGAGACTGATGTAAAGCCCAAATCTGTGAAGAAAACCAATGTGAAGTCTAAGTCTGGGAAACCACATGGGAAACTTCCTTCTGCCAAAACCACATTAAAACCAAGCTCAGGACCTCCTAGAGAAGCCCAGCCATACCTGACGCAGGTGCTGAAAAAGGGGAAATTTCAGAAGGTGGGTGAAACATTGACTGTTAATGCAGGACAATCCCTGGAGCTGAGATGCAAAGGGAACCCAGTTCAGTGGGGTGTCCCTGAATACCTACAAGAAGATCACGAAGGGCGACTGAGGTATGAGAGAAGCAAGGGATAATTATTGGATTTATTTTACAAGGCAATCAACGTGTGTGTGTACATAAAATATCTTGTGTATTTCAGGATGGTTCAGCATGAGCGGTACGGTACATTAAGGGTGGAGAATTCAACTGCAGCAGACACTGGAGGGTTCACTTGCTTCCCCATGTACTGCGAGGAGAAAGACTGCAGAAAACTCTTTGACAAAGCCCTCTGTGTCTTCATATTTTTTTCAGGTAACGTGACAATAAACTGCAATCAAAAATGTAAAAATAACAATTCTAGTAGCTTTCTATTTTTCTATTTTGTAAGGTTATGAAAGCATACCCTCTGAATAAACCAAAAAATAGGTGTACTCCATATCTGTGGTCAATTGTTGAGAACGAATTGTGAAAAATTTCATTTTGGCTTAGTTTTCCCTACCCCTCCATTTAAAGTAGAACATGCTTCAGCACTTAAATAGAATATTGCTGGGCCTAAAATTGATTCTTGCAGAAAACTCTTTAATATTCCCCTACCTGTTGTTACTAAAGCATTGAACAAACAACTTGCTATCAAATATTGTAGTGCTGTACAATAGTATCGGGCCTAAAACTGAGTCTTGTGGCACTCCAGATATTGTTTTGCTTCTCTCTTGTGTTCTTAATCTTTTTTTGTCAAGTCAAAATGAATATAGAAAATTAAATGTTAAACATTGCTGCCTGATATTTTAATATTGAAACTACAACTGCTCCCTCTGGCACTTAATATTTTACTCCTTAGTTTTCTCCTCTTTGGATCACTGTAGTGTGCATGTGTAAATGCATGGCCTTGTGCTCAACCATGTGACATATTTCTCCCTCAGACACTCAAGAGCTGTTCGTACCCTCCTCTGACTACTACAAGGTACTTCAGCTTCGCTCTAACCGCCCCACTGTACTCCCCTGTCAGGTGACCTCTCCGTTTGCACAAGTCACATTACACAGAGAGTTTCCTCCAGCTGAGTTAAAGGTGGATGGCAGGGAAATCTCCTTCCACCCTCAGAAGGGCTTCACCATTTACAGGCCCCGACAGGATCATGCCGGGTCCCTCTATTGTGTGGCACAGCTGGGGAATCTGCGTCAGAGCTCCACTAAATACATGCTCATCTATATCAACTGTGAGTGCTTGCTTTAAATTTGTGATTATATTTTTAGTAGTGACATAACAGCATGTCGGCGGCATTGTTAACATTGCAACTCAGCAGGAACAAAATTGAAGAGCTTTTAAAGGGACGACCCAGACAAGACTTACTTTTTAATAAACATTTTTACCCCACCAGATCCAGCAGCTCCCCCATTTCCTGTAGTGCAAGCATCTCCTTCAGATAAAATCGGGATTGGGCAGAATCTTCAAGTCTCTTGCACAGTTATAGGAGAACAAGATGTCCTGGTGGATTTCAACTGGGAATATCCTGCACAATCGGTACAAACACAGACAACGTCACAAGATTTGCCACAATGCTCAGAATCAAAAAGTCTAAATTTTAATTTTAAATGGAATTTCTGGGTCAAAGTTACTTCAAATTAATAAATGTGCTTTTTGCTGTCATGTTTAGATTGGGCGTCCGGCGTATACTCAGGAGAGTGTTCGCATCGTGCAGGTCGATGGACAAAATCGTCAACGAACAGAGTCAGTGCTCCTTGTGGATGAAATTAGAGACGTGGATGAAGGCAAATACACATGTACGGCCCAAAATCTGGAGGGGTCAAGGTCTGCATCCACCATTGTCACATTGAAGAATGTGAAAGTAATCAACAAACCGGAAAAAGTTCACCAGAGAAGACAATCGGGAACCAAGACACCGAAATAACAACAACATTGAGTTTATTATTTAAACACATCATGATAAAACTGCTAAAATTAAAATATTTTAATAAAAGTAACATTTAGTGTAATCCTCACTGTACTTTCAAGTCTTATCTGCTCTTGTATATCTACTCTGTTACTGTTTACTTAAAACCATTGTTTAAATCAAAGAACCATAATGGTTTGCAAGTAAATGTAAATTTTTGGAGAAAATACCTGTTTGCTCCATTAAAATTTTCACAAAATTTAATGGGTTACTGGAATAAAGGATTTGTTTAGAGTGATGATGTGTTTAGTCACGTTTGAAACCTCTCTAAGCCGCCTTTGTGTTTAACAAAATTTTCCCCAAGAAGACAATAACCCATTACTTCTCTTTTACTGAGAAACAAGATGATCTCTTTTTCATCACTCAGTACATCTCAAGACACTGTTTCTAGTGCATGGATGATATTACACGCTCTTTTACAAAACTAGACACTAGCCTGAAAAGCCAACATATTGTTTTTCATCTTTTCTAAAAGCATTGTTAAGCTACAGCCACCAAACTTTGCCAAGACATTCAATCTGTTTTGACTCAAGCTATATCTTTTCAGACTGGTACCACTGAAGGAATTGTGGAAAAATGCTGAGAATGCTGGGGAAATTCCAATTAATTCAATGTGGGTTCAAATTTTTTCGTACCTCAAACTGAGAATTGTTGTGGAAGATCATCCGTTCCCTCTCGAGAGTCTAATTCCATTCTGAGATCTCGGGGTAGCAAAGAATGAAAAGCATGGAGACAGAGTTCATGGTTCGAACTTGCTACTGTTTATTGACCAGTTTTCCAGCATTTTTATAGTCTTGAACAGGTTGTTGGTGAGGGATACATTTTATCTTTCCCCATATATGTACTTTTCATTGTCAAAACCATGATATGATATATTGGCTCTTGGGGGTTATCCAAGTTTCTTGCATTCTCTTGCCGGTCATCCTGGTCACCCATTACTATGGGTGGCTTTTACTCACAAGAACTGTTAAATGCAGCAGAAATGAAGAAACTCTATAGGGTTTCTGTGAGAATCTGGATAGATCTTTTGACTGTACAGTGTTCAGATATTTATGTGTATTTGAATGCCCCTACATTGTGTTTAAACGCCATTACAGAATCTCATAAACACAGTGTCAAACTCACAGTGTTCCTGGAAGGACACAGCCAAGCACTGGTTGAATATTTACCATTAACTTATAATGGAAAAACAACGGAAATATTGTCATGGAACATCACAGAGAAATGTGTGTTTGATTATGTTGATCAAGTTTTTTATGTTTTATTTTTACATCACCGAGAGCTTGATTGCAACCAGACTATTTTTTTATTTATTTTTTTGCTTTGTACCCAGGTATTTGGAACCCAATAGTTCCAAACTTTGGATTTGAAACCTTTAACGGACAAAAAAAATAAATAAATAAACATTGTTTCTGAAATGTATAACCAAAGTTAGATACACATTACCTACCCTTTAGTTTGTAAGTGCTCAGTGAACGGAGTGATACCATTGGCAAGCTGTATGCAGGTAAAGGGCATTAATGGCCGCCAGATGTCGCTGTGGTGCCATAACGCTCAATCAGCGAAGTAAAAACCGATCCGTTCAAATCTCAGAGAGGGAAACACTAGGAGAAATCACACCGCGGTCCTCGGGTTAGGAATTCAGACGCGCAAGCTCTACAACCGAGACACCACATGAATGTTTTCACACGGTTTTATTCTTAAACTCATATAAAAATCGTATTAGAAGTCAAGGCTTCGGTTTGCGTCGTCCAGTGACAGAGCGAAGTAATGGTGAGTTAACGTTGCGCTTTTTGCACTTGCTGCAGTGCAGAGCTGACACTTTACTGAGCACAAACTTTACCAGGAATCATGACTTGAGTATAACACACTTCATTATTTTACAGTATTGAAATGTATTGATTTAACTGTTGAAATTATGTTACTATCAACTGAACTGTTGAATTATAAGGATACGTTATAAGAACTGATTGCTATAGTGTTTGTGCAAAAAATAAACAAAATTCTATCTATCTATCTATCTATCTATCTATCTATCTATCTATCTATCTATCTATCTATCTATCTATCTATCTATCTATCTATCTATCTACCTACCTACCTATCTATCTATCTATCTATCTATCTATCTATCTATCTATCTATCTATCTATCTATCTATCTATCTATCTATCTATCTATCTATCTATCTATCTAAGAATATAGAATTTTTTTGTAAATTAAAAACGTTAATTTTTTTGTCTTTTTTTTTTTTTAGAAAATATGAAGCTTAATAGTGTTTAAAGCCAGGGTTGCATGTTTAAAAATCGTTGTTGTGTGTTAATATTGTGTGCAAATGACATTTTTGTTACTTACAGTATGCTAAATTGTTGTTATATTCAAAATCAAGCTTCATGCCTTTGCTTCTATGTGTATATAAATGTATTAAGTTCATAGTTTGTGCATTCAAATCCAATAGATCTTGTAAATAGATCTCATATTTGATGTGTTTGAGGATTGTGTGCCTTTGTTTGGAGAAACAATCCCAGTGCATTCCTCACAGGTCAGTTCCATTAGAGGAAGGGCACTAACATTCTCTCAGCACTTTAGTCCAACCTTTAAAAAGACAGTTTGCATTTCTGTTCACTCTCATCACCCCTGGTGGTCGAGAGCGCTACACCCTCTGAAGTGCACATGAATCTATGAGAGGAGTGCCGTTTGTACCTCATTGTGTCGAATGGGTTTGAGGGTGAGAAATGCTATTTGTTTTGGAGGGAATCTGTGCCTCCACTCAGTTTTGATGTTCTGATTATAGGGACAAAGGAGTGCAAGTGACATTCTTCTCTGTTGAGCAGTAACCTTAGCAACCAAGGACCACAA
>SRMA01027341.1:1034134-1184799 GCA_007224835.1 Danionella cerebrum
GTTTACTACTTGCAATACGGTGCTAAGATGTCTGCAGTGTGGAAGTATTTTAAGTTGGAAAGTGATTCTAGTCTGGTAGCTACATGCAACGTTTGCAATGCGAGCATTTCACGCGGTGGTACTAGCAAAGCAGCCTTTAATACTACCAACTTGATAAGGCATCTTAAAACGAAACACAAGACAGAATATTGAGCTTCACTGAGCGAACGCAGGAAAAGGCTAAACCAAAGCAACACACACTGGAGGAAACTTTTAAAAGGGGACAGAAATTTCCTCTTGAGAGCTGCAAGGCCAAAAAGATTACAGAAAGGGTCGTTGAATTCATCGCTTTGGACGATCAACCCCTCTCTGTGGTAGAGAATACTGGCTTCCGCCGGCTTTTTGAACTTTTAGAATACTTTAATAACCTGCATGCACTTAAAGTGTGCAATTAGCACAAGGAAAAGACAAGTATCGGATCGGGACTCGGTATGGGTCGATACTTAAAATTAAATGACTCGGATCGGATCGGGGGCTCAAAAAACCTGATCGGGACATCCCTATTGCAGACATTACTTTCCATAAGACCTTGCAATAATCTAGCTGTTCGTCTTACACTCAAAGTATTGCAGCTCGTATTTATATCCAGAGACTTAGGACCACCACTACTCCCCTGAATCGAAAACTTTGGAGATGTGTTGGGTCATTATCCTGATCATGGATGAAATTTCAAAGAGGTTCCAAAAACTTAAATGATGTTGTAAATATTTAAAAAATGTTCAAACCCATATATTTGCATTGACTTAAACTGCAGGTCAACACTGATGAGCCCAACTGGTGTCTGTTGTATGAATAAATGCAAAAAAGCACCAACACAAGACCTCTGTGAGAGTGTTTTTATTGGATTTTCCTCTTCAGAGGTTTTTGTTGAGGTTTGGTGACTGAAAGAACTCTGTGAAATAGTCTTGACGGCCAATGTTCCGATCCAGTTTCGCTTAAGGACACTTGTATGTGGCTCTATTGTGCGGTGAATAGAATGAAGAATGCAGTGGTCTGTGTGTGCACTACTTTGGCATAATTAGAAGGCTAATAATGCTCAGGTTGCCCACACAAAGGGATCACTGTCATTTCCAAGCAGAAATGACTCTCAAATAAAGAGCACCTCTATTGGAGAGTTGTTACGTATTCCACTTAAATGAACAGGTCTCCTAAAACTAAACGTCCTGTGACCTGGAACATTTGAAATCAATATAAAAGTTTTACAGCACATTTTCAGCCTGAACTGTGTCATGCTAAAATGCTGGGCTTTAAGTCAAACTGACATCAGGTTTATTATTCACAACTGGAAACAGTTCCTTAAGGTGCTTTTACACCTCTAGTTCGTTTCAACTTGGTCTAGATCTAGAAAACCAGAAAAATCTGCAGATTTAGTCATCATTCACACCACACTGACCACTCAGAACCGCACTTGTTGAAAACACAGCTTTTCGATTTGCTCGAATGAATGTGTACACGAAAGTAAACAACAGAGGACAGAATGCCAGAAACCTTGGACAATGCGATCCAAAATGGACAGATTTTGCTTGATTTTTCACCCTTTTACCATTAAATTTATGTTAACTAAATTTATGATTCACGTTGCAATTGAGGCTCAGATTACAAACAGACACATGCCGACCCATAATGCCACGGGCAAGTGAGTACAGTGGCTGTACTCACTCAAAAAGCATGTTTTTGTCATTTGTTCATTCATCTTTGGAATCTTCATTCAAGTGGATTCGTACCGAGACAACCTCCTTGAGCAGGGCCCTGACTTTTTTTTTAGTTGGTGGTCTGAACTAAACAAAAGGGAAATCAAACTCTAGTTTGAATAAATCGAACTAAACAAGTCAGAGGTGAAAGCAACCTTGCGTACAAAAAAAACAACTCTAAAGCACATACATCTGAATCGAGTGGTATCGCACTTGTTTAACTGTTTAACTGACCGTGTTACAAACTGATTATTGCTTTTTCTTTCACACTGTTAGTTGCTTTGGATAAAGGCATCTGCTACATTGTACATCTATAGCTTCAGTCATTGGTGCAAAATTTGTTGCCAAAACCCTGTTGTCCATCGAGTGGTGAAACATGAGTGTACCATCAGGTGAAAATAAATAATCTCAGAATGTATTTCATAGCTTAGATCTCAGTTTTACCTACAAATCAACTATCTATAAATCACATCTATATATTACAGGGGCATATCTCATGTTCAGGTTTATTATATTACAGTATATTTTACAGTTAATTTTAGTTTGATTACATTTCCTTTAAGGAATGGCAGGATTTGTGATGGACTGATATTGTTCACCATCTCTCATCAGAACTTGGAAATATAACAGGTCTGGACTTGTCTACATTAGCACACTACACGTCATCGACCTCTTTCTCTTTCTGTTCTCTTTCTCTGGAAGAACATCTATAGCTTGACTTTATAAAGGTTTCAGACAAACAGACCTGGAGGGGAGAAAATAGTAAAACTGTATCTAACCGAGCTCTTTTATTCTCCTGCTTTTCTTTAAACAAACCACCATGTCCTAGGAATGCTTCTTTGAAGGTTGAAGTCAAAATAATCAACACAGCTTGCCAATATTGGGCTTGGCAAGTCAGTTGCAACAGGTTTTTGACATAAACTAGCAAATGTGTAGTGTGAAGCTATTCAATGTGGTTTGAAAATATTGGAGGAAAAGACGAATTGTAGGTGAAATGTTTAAGAAACACGGATTGGGCAAAGTAGTGTTTACAGATTATAAAGACAGCTTTGTTCCTCAGTGCGCTTGATCTCTCATGCAAACATGGCTTTTCCAGAAATCAGTCGTGAAAACAGTGATGGGATGCTCTGGTTAAAGTGCAGTAAAAAGTCAACAAATGGATTTCAGAAATGAGATCATTCCTTCTGTAAACAAACTCCCACTTCTACCTAACCACATGCAGGGACAATGTCAACTGATTTGCTAAATTTTTATTGTAATCAAAAATCCAGACTAAACTAAAAGAAAATGGATTTGAAACATATGTTTGAATCTTTAAGTGCCCCTATTATCGTTTCATGATAAGTAAATAACTTAGAATAACTTAAGACTTAATAAAAAAAAGTACTAACGTGACAAAAAGTGCAATTTCAGTGAAATGTGGAATTTTTCTGTGTTGCTAGTTGTTGCATTTAAAAACCATAGACTGAGAGTTGCTGAAAAAGATCTGTTCTGTGAGGACATCATCATTTTCTTTCTACTCTTCTTTCCTCTTCTCCTTCTGTCAGGTTGTCTTTCCAGAAAAACCGACCTGTCGTGGGGTAAATTACATAGAATTGTATTTAAACAAGCCATATTATTATGACACTTTTCATTAAACAAGCCACTGGTGTCCTTTGAATGAATCTTTAAAGTTTCAATAACAAATCATCATATCCCCTAGAGCTAAACACGTCAAACTACACATACATACTAAAATATTTCATTGTTATTTTGTGTTGGATGTGACTGACAGAAGAAAAAGAGGTGATGTGGAGTTATTTTGGATAAAATTTTAAGAAAATAATGATAAAGTACTTTTTATTTTATTTTGGAAAAGTTATTTAAAAAAAATTTTTTTTTTTTTACAAATTCACATTTGAATAACTCAAACCCATCAAGCTGACTCATGACACCATTGTTCATTATTATCGTAATCGCATATCGCATTCATACCTCAATAATTGAAACATGAAACAGTTCCACAAATCATGCAGCGCTAGTCATTACACCATATTTGGGCTTGGACAAGTCAGTTGCAGTTGCAATAAGTATGGACGACGTGACACTGCCTACTGCCATTGGGCTAATATGAGGCAGCCGCAAACATGATAGGGAGGGCTGCCATGACAGTCAGAGAGAGGGTGCACATACAAACCTGCGACTTTCTGACAACCATCGCACACACTCCTCTAACACGCAGCCTGTTATATACAACTCATTTAGTAATATTAAACAATAATTTGTTCATTACTTATTTGAATTTGAACATTGGCATTTTAAATTATCTTTTTCACGACGTGATGACAGCGGTCAGTTTGCTCTGTTCAGTGCAGTTGTCATCATAGCTGTCATAACTGTAAACCACATGAAAATAAACGTAAAACAAAAAAAAGCTATTGAGCTTTAACTGTATAGATAACTTTAGAAAATCAGTAAAGCCGTTTGGGTAAATAATGTAATTTCTGATTAAATAAATTTAAAATTTCTGTTTTTCTTCGGTCCACTCTGCCTCCAGACACACTTTGTTTCAACCATCTATCAACATTTAGCAAAAAAACTATGTAAATCTACAAACATGTACATGTACTTCAACCATTTACAGCAGTTTTAGTTTTGCAAAGGATTTGGAAACTCAACTTACTGCATAGGTCTGTAGTGGGAGCGTTAGAGTATTTTATTATTGCACCAGATTATTATTGCACCAGAAGGCACAATATTTATGAACTGGTCTGTTTTCATACATTAGGCGCAGTGCAGTCAGATAAAGTTTGTAAACTACTCTTGCACAATATCCTACCACACTACTCATACCAAACCGACCAATCACAAATCTTACAGTTTGTGTCAATACTGCATGAAGTTACCATTTTTGGGAGGTGCACATCAGGCTCTTGGTTAGTGCTCTGCTTCTATGGAAAAGTTATGATGTAGGCCCTGCATACACTTGACGCAGGAGAATAAATTGAGTCGATCTTAGTAGCATGAGTCAAATCAACCAAGGGCCATATCTCATGTTGAGGTATTGTTCTTCATAAATAGTTGCTAGGGTTTTACAGTAATAAATGTCCCCATTGCAATCGGCAGGATTTGAAGTTCCTAGGTCTATGACAAAGCCTCCAGGAGTGTATTTTTTAAAGCGTGATTGTTGTTCTTCATAGCAATAGTAGTTGGTTCTTTTCCGCATGTTTCCGCCATGTTCCACATGGTTATATGGCCACAGCACCAGCAGTAGTGTCCCTCACATTTGTCAAGAAACAAGCAGAACAGGTTCTTCCACTGTGGCTCATAGAAAGGCGCGCTTTCTTCACAAAAGCCAGGAGATGTGATCAGTGCAGCGGGAGAGAGTAACCAGAGACATTCCCAGGGGTTTTTCCTGACAGCACAGAGCTCTAGCAACACATGCATTGCAATGAGGATCACACGTCTAATACAAGTGCGTTGACTGGTGTGTTCGAAAGAAAGAGGGAAGGGACTGGAGGATTTACTCAGGTGAAAACTACATTAAATTGCATTCGATTCTCTCTATGGTGTATTCCATTGACAATCCCTGCTCAGACAAATTTCCTCAGCTGAGATTTAATTAAAAATGTATTGTACTTATTAAATTAAAAGTGCTGGACGCAGTGCTATGGCAGCATAGTTTCTGTTTATTTCTGTTTATTTTCTGTCAGATTCTTTAAAGAGATAACAGCTTGTATGAGGATATTCTACTGTTAGACTACTGATAATAAATATATCTATATATATTTTTTGTACAGATATTTCCATGGGTTTATGTTATGGCAGCATTTTGTTTGGTTACAATTCCAGTGAAGAAAACAGAGCCTGGAGCTATGTTTTTAGAGAAATGTTTATTGAAATTAGCGATTGCTACTCTACGGATTATTTAGCCTTAACTTTAAGGGACTAAACTAAAACATTCTGTTCCATAAATACTGTTTGTTTGCTTGACCCCCCCATCCCCCCTTGCGGAGACATTTCGTTATCTTCCCATTTAAAAACCCTTTTCAGGTACGCCTGATTAACACTCATTCCGGTTGCATTCAGCAGACTCTTTTTAGGTTTTGTGAAGCTTATTTGCAATTGAAATGCATTGCCTTGATTTCTCTAATGCTGGAAAGAGAAGGAATGGCTGTTTTACATCCTTGTACCCAGCAGGGGTGACTTTGTGAGTGTGGCATTGTTCAGACCCATGCTTTATACCCTGAGACCTCTGACAGGGTGCTAATCTGACATTTTAGTTACAGATGCTTAATTGTCAATGTTTAGAAATATTTTGGGATGAAACGGTACTAGTGATTGAAATCATGTGACACCTGAGAAATAAATGTTTCACTTTAATGAAAAAGTTTGGAATAGGATGGAATAGTACTGAATTGTTTACTAGAAAACAACTTAAAAAGTGTCATTTTATTTGCATAATGATCAAGGAATATATTGTATACATGTGCATCTAAAAGTTTGTTCATTTATAAAATTTAGAACCAAATGTTCTAAAAAACTTTTAACATTTAAAACATTAATCCAACAATAAATAACCATAAATTAATTTATACTGATTTATACTGAAGTCCAAAAATTGCACACAACAAACCATATTGGACTCCAGTTTGCTTAAAAAAGATTGCACAGAAAATATCTTTACTGGCAGTTCAGAAATCTGCATCGTAAAAGCTTCTCTTTGGCAGGTGTCTTTCCAGCATTTATCCTACATTTATCATATTTTTAACTTGTCACTATTGTGGCTAGGCTTTGGCTTTGGTTTACTGCAGGATCTAAAAATAGCAAAAGTTTCCATATATTCATAACACCATAAAAACAATGAACTTATATAGGAGACAATAATTAAATATTAAATGTGATTTATTTAATAACCTCGGAATGCATGTGTGTGGTTATCGCAGCATAGAAGAGAAAGAGGTGGGGAATTTCTTTATTTAGGCCTATATATAATAATTTATTAATTTTTTTATGCCTTAATTCTGTCACAGGTGGCAAGAGACACACACACGCACGCACGCGCGCACACACCCACACCCACACAGTTCAAGCCCCCCATTGGGCATTGATTTAAAATAGTGCACCACGTTAAAAAGAAAAGACCCACAATCTTCATAAATTTCACTAAGGACAGGAGTGTCCGCTCCAAGGACCCCAACCTCTGGTGAGCATAGCAGCCAGCCTTGTCGCTAATGCTGTTGAGTCTAATCCCACAGGGTTTCCCCGGTCTGGGGTGCTGAGGCCACAGCCATGCCGATCCGTCATTTCGAGGCAGCATTAAGGTCTGCCACCTGATCTCCCATTGAGATGACCAATCTATGGTCGTGATCTAATTTTCTGGAAGTGTTTGCTCCAAAAGGTGCATCGCCCTTCGTCCGATTTGGGTTATGCTCTGTAGGGGAAGAGAGGCTCCCCCCACTCATTAACTTGGTTGTTATTTAAAAGCCAGAGCTCTTACTTGATGAGCGCCACATGGCACTCCGTCTCTGGCTTCCTACCGACAGATAAAACGAGCTATTTAATAAAATACAATTTGTAGACCAAAAGTTAATTATTTTGGTGGTAACCCCTTATTTTTTATTAAACTTTAAGCATAACGCTTCCACACAAAATTGACTTGTATGGAAACCGATTAAAAAAATATAAATGATTGCCAGGGATATGAGTAACCAACTGAGTGTTCACTTTTATTTATTCGATTTCTCCACTTCTTACTCTTGTGACAGACTCACTGATATGGTTCTACTGGACAGATGTGAGTTAATGTTTCTCTTCACCTTTTACTCCTCTTATCTGAATACTTTAGTGAGGTCATGCCACCATAAAGCTTACATTAATTATTACCTCTACAGAAATGTAAGGAATGTCCATTTGCAACCACTTTTCTACTTCAAGTAAGAAAAGAACAAACCAGTGATCTCATTGTGGCACTTCAAAGAGAGAGAAAGAATTCCTTTGAATGCATGATTGGCAAATGAGCTGGTGAAATAAGTCATTTCAGATATTTTGACTTTGCATGAACCAACTTCTATTATTACTACCCTATAACCCAATGAAAAACTGTATCGCATTGTTTAGAAGTTAAAGAATACGGATAAAGCAATACATTCATTGACCACTTTATTAGGTACACCTTGCAATGCCAGTTTGTTTCTTCATCTTGTTGACACCAAATTCTGACCCTTCCATCCGAGCAACAGAAGTCGAGACTCATCAGACCAGGCAACGTTTTCTAATCTTCCATTGTCCAATGTCGTTGAACCTGTGTAAATTATAGCCTCAGTTGCCTGTTCTTAGCTGACAGGAGTGGCACCCGGTGTGGTTTTCTCCTGCCCTTTCACCTCAAGGTTCGATGTGTTTTTTGTTCAGAGATGTTTTTCTGCATATATCGATTGTAATTTGAAGCAACTTTTGCCTTTCTACCATCTCGAACCACCTTGGTCATTCTCCTCTGACTTCTGGCTAGCCTGGCACCAACAACCATGCCACATTCAAAGTCACTTAATTCACCTTTCTTCCCCATTCTGATGTTTTAAACGCTGTATATACTATTGACCATGTCTACATTCTATTAGTTGCTTCCATGTGATTGGCTGATTAGAAATTTGTATGACGAGCAGTTGCACAGACAAAATAGAGGTAATAAAGTGGCCAGTGAGTGTATATACTGTAACACAGATCTGTATTTATTTATTTTTTATTGTATTGATAAAGGCAGAGATATTTTGGAATATTTTAGAGTAGTTATCTGTAGAATGTCTGTTGTTCTCTGAATGCTAATTATACCCTGCAATGCACTGTGCATGAAAAGCCCTGTATAGTAGGTGTTAACAGGCCAAGTTCCAGTCTATATTTACTGAAAGTTTCAAAGGTAGGTGTGAAGTTTCCTTAGAGTTGCCACGGGAAACGCATCAATGAACACATAAAAGTGCCTTTAAAGTTGCGCATTTTAGCGATCCTCATGTTGCTTTTTTAGAGATAGTTCTGCCCCAAAATGTTATCATTTATCTTAAGTAGTAGGTGCAAGAGACATGCATTTATTTATCAGGTGCGTTTGCAAATGTGTCTGGCATTGGATTTCAGGTTTAAACAAACCTGAAGGCCTCTGGTTTGCTAATACGATTAAACTCTCAGACCTCAGCAGTCCTCCTCTCTAGCTGATCCGCACTACATTAAAACATGTGTGGGATTGCCTACACCTCCACATGGCTTCTGCACAGTTTTTCCTTTTCATGCACATTCACGATCACATTTTCATTTGTTCTTCTACATCAGATTTGATAAAAATATTGCAGGGGATAGCAGTGGAACCATGATAGATGATAGATCAAAAATTGTATTTCATCAATATTATTTTTGAAATGAATTATGTGGTAAAACCATTGTTGATCACTACAAGCAATGTGAAGGAGTTGGTTAACAAAGCTTGGTTATTCGTTCATTTAATTTAGTTTATTCCTCCTCCTTTGGAGAAGTCTTATGTTATTCAAGTTTTCCATAAGATGGTCTTTTATGTGTCCTTTTGTGTTTATGTACTTGTTTTAGTGATCAATAAACTATAAAAAATATGGCTTTCAAGCCAACTGAAGGATGTTTATGGTATTTATTGCAGGATTTATTGCTGGTATGTTGTTTACATGAGAACCTCTGCCTCAGAAGTTAAACAAAAAATTTATTTAGATTTGTATTTAAATAGTTTCTTTGCCTTGAGAGTACAAATCCAAAAAGTCTTTTATTGCAATTAAACGTTAATTTGCAAAACAAAATGTAATTTCTTGACAGCACTAATAAATATCTAATCACTTTTAAATGACTATTATTTAAACTCTCAATACAAGAAAGAGAGCATAAAACTCTTTATGGAACCCTTTGGTTATTTTGTTCTGATAAGACACAGACATTCCTCTTGTCTGACCCTGAAGCGCCAACTTTATTAGCTTTCGTCCAGTTGCATGACTACTGCCCAGTGCTGGTCTAAGAGAAAGTCTCACATAACTTGTGTTTTAAAAAATGAATAGTGCTTCTGTGCCAAATTGAGAGCGCTAAAATCATGATGCAATCCCTATAAAGAGAGGCAGTGTGAAGGTCAAGCCTCTTTGGTGAATGAAGTCGCCAGCATTTGACCCAAGTCATATTTCACAGAGAGACACATTGAGGAAAGGGACTGCAGTTGGGTGCTAAACTGTGAATAATGAAAGAGGCCAGTGTGTCATTTTGGGTCCTAAACCGCTGGTCGCAGTTACTTACAGTTTAATTTTGGCAGACCTATGCGCCCTGTCAGTTGTAAAAATACAATAAATGAGATTGTTCTAAAAAGTACATTTGCATTACTTTTAAGTATTTCACTGTACCAACCAATAACTCAGATTCTCACTGAGAATCTACAATAGGATTTTGAGGGCCAAATCAATCTAAAAAAATGTGCTTAAAGTTATGGAAACTAGAGATGTTTAATTCAGAAGTATCAGATTAATTATCATCGAGCAGATATACAGTACAGTTCATGACAAGCTTAGAACAACCAGTTCAGATAGTGATCGCAACAGGCGCCGCTGGTATAACAGTGCATCATAAGCTCTTTGTTTTCGACCGATAGCAAAGTGACTAAAGGACAGATCACTGGAAAACAATCAGGACTCATCTGATGTGCACTTCACGTCACCAGTTCAAACATGTTAAAACATTTTGAACATAGACCACAAATCCAGCTTCTGGGTTCAGGCTTCTATATATTCTTAACAAATGTTTGTTTTGAATTAAAAAACACAAAAATAAATAAGTAAATCTTTTTATATGCCTTTTTGAACTTGATTTTGCTAGAAAAGTTTTGTCAGCGTGTGTGAACGCTGCGAGTACAAGAAGGAAGTGAATTTGAGATGCATATATTAATAGAGATGTGTCCAGTTGGACCAGGAAATGTTGGTAGAAAATGACTGCAAGTCTTAGCTTGACTGCAAGAAGTATGGCTGGAATTTCAAAGAGCTTTAAGGCGTACTGTAGCAATTTCGAGCCGGATTTAACAGACAGGTCAAAACTCTGCAGCTATATCAAACTCTGCTGTAATCATATCTGATAAACTTTTGACAAATCTGATTGTTTAAGATCAGAGCTCAATAAAGATTGTGTACAATGATGCTAAATCCATCTGCATTAAATCAATACTTGTGATTCTTATTTTAAAGAGAATGAATCCATGGAGATAAAAATACTATTCTTTACTGAAAAATCCTTAAATTACTGAAATACTGAAAAAAGTGTTTAAAATGGTTTAAAAAAAGTTTAAAATGTCTCAATCTTGGTGTGTAGACACAGTTTAAAAAAGTGTTGTCTAGTGTGTGAAAGGACCGAGTTGGCTTTAAATCAAACCTGGTTTCAACCCTCTCCGGCAGTTTAGTGTCTGTAGTAATGGAAAAAGACTGGATGCAACAACTTTGCTGTCTTTTAAGATTTGTGGCTTCAGCTAAAAGGGTTTGAAGACTTTCCTCAATAACCTGAAATCACTTAAAAAGAAACACGTCAGACCACACAAATTATACAGGGCTCAATTATTGACAATGAAACATAGTGATTGATAGTGAAACTATGCTTTGAAATATCATACTGTAAACGGTTGGCTAAAGTTACAAAACGAAAACAATGTTTTTGGCTTGAATGATGTACTAGAGTAGATAATGTACATGTACAGCCAGGAGAATAGGAGAGTCCAAGAGGGCAGGAAACAATCATGGAGAGTCTGGATGTTTGAGCTGTAGGACTGACAAAAAGAAGTGGGCAAAGGAAAAGTAAAGGCATATGAAGACCAGATGACCCCAAAGGGAGTTTGTGGGTCAGAAGATAAATGAATAAATGAAGTTTGTTAATTAGTTTCAATGTTGTGGTAATATTCATAAATAAAAACCAATGAAACAGTTTAACTCTCTGCCTCAGCTTAAAAAGAAAAGTGTAAAAACTTTCCATTGGATGTGAACAAAGCAGAGCTCACTTTTTAAATTCAAAAGATTTATTTTTTCATCTTTTGTGTATTATTATTTTGCCTCAAAAGTCAGTTATAGATAACTCTTTTTTAATCTCATATAATATAACCAAAAATTGGCACTAATTAATTATTCATCATACAATAATCATACCAAAAACAATAATCATTGAATCCTTAATCATATAGTAAATGATTAGTATACTGAATGTGTGCACTAGCAAATAATACTATAACCTCCACGTGACCCACAAGGAAAGTACATATTGCATCTAATCAAGGTTTATTTCAGTTTCCTGGTTTGTCACTGTGTTTGCATGTCTTCAAGAGGAAGTTTTACTATCTGAACATGATCCTGAAACCACTGAGACATACATGCGTCAGTGTTTATTCAGGCTTTTACATAAACCAGTCATTCACAGCAACTCTGATATAAAATAAGCCCGGAAAAGACATTTGATTCAGATACGGACTCAAGTCAGTTCAGAAAGTAACATGGCATTGCTCAAAAATAACTCATCTCTGTGAGGCCAATGAGTCACGTATACAATACGATATGCATCACAATATTTTACGACACTATTTTTAACCAACTAATGAAACTGTTTATGTAACAAGCCATCATTGGAAAAAATGGAATTTGGAGGCAAGGGTCTTGTTTGATTTGTATGATAGCATTTGATACGATCCATCCACTAGCGGGCAATGTCAACATTTGCATTATGTCATCTTTGTTACTCTAAGTAGAGAGCTAATTTTGTAATCTTTCTTGTTTAAAAAAGGGGGTAAGGATATTTTTATTTTAGTATTTATTACATAAAACGAGAAGATGAGGTGAAGAAGTTTCAGAAGTGACTAGAATCACTATCACACCAGGAAGTCTGTGATGATAGATAGATAGCTCCATGATACGTATTGCAAAAATTTGGTTTGCGATATATTGTGCCACGATATATTCCTAAACCTCTAGCAGAAACTGATTCTTTTCTTTTTAGTTTAGTGGGATTTTTTTTTCTCAGAAACATTTCAATAGATCACTTTTGTGAAAATCCTTTATTTAATGTCTTAAATAAAAATAGAGCAATTCACATGATTTGGTGCTTCTTTTTAAACAGAAATCGAGCGACAGGGAAACCAACATCACTTAACTTGTGCAAACTCCCAAGTTTCTTACTGGACATTTCTGAGCAAACAAAGACTTTACTAAAGTTTTAAGTGGACCTCTGTAAACAAAGAAAATTTATGAAAAGGTCACAGTTGATAAATGTTTGTTCTGGGAGAAATGCCAAAGGTGAGGATGGAAAAGGCCTTCGAGCAGATCAATATATGTCAGAATTTGACCTGAGTGCTGTTAAAACACGGCCATTGTATTATTTATGGCACTTTAGACTTTATTTGTAATTTCAGAGTCCCCCCAAGTCTATAAGAGAGAATGATTGAGTAATACTCAGCGACCACTTGAGGAGTGTGTGTAAACACTCAGAAACTCTTGTGTATTTTATCTTTACGACTGCTTGAGGCCAATATCGCATGTTTATAGCAATGAGAAGAGAGGTCTCAGAGGCGAAATCAATACTGGCTCTAAATGAGCTGTTCTTCTGACTCAGAGGGAGAAACTGTGAAAGAAAGACTGGCAGTGCTCAAAGTATTCGTTGTAAACAGCATTAAACAGGGCAGATGGAGGGAAAAAGTTGATGAAATTAGTTTTTCCTATCAAGGAATAATCAGCGATTGTAAGCTTTCCTTGATTATCTCAAAATGATTCCAGTGTACAGCGTGCTTTTTGTATTTCAGAGGCATCTGGTGTTATTTCCAGGGTAGTGGACTCGTGGGATGCTTCCCAGCTTGAATCATCTCCGTTATATAAGACACTTTAGAACTTCAGCCTGTACAGTACATCTAATTTAAAGAGGATAAGCAGCCTTACTTGTTTCGATCTTAAATAGTTTTCTTCAACTAAATTAAATGCACTAAAATGCCTTTTTTAAAGAGATGTAAAGTTTTAAATGGACAGAACTATATGTCCAGTAAACAAGCAACAGTTGCTGCACCAAAATGTATTTAGTGTTTATAATTTTGGTGAAAACTAACAGTTGTTTTTATTCTCACATTTTAAGCCAGCGTCCTGCTCAATAGTGCCGCTGCCTGCATGCAAAGTACGCAGTCTGCTTAGGGCACCAACGGCCAGAGGGGGGCACCATTATCCTGTTTGCTCTCAAGAAAAAGTTTATAATAAACAAATGTTAATAGCTTTGTATTTATAAGAAACGCATATAGTGAAACTGTTTTGGGGGGCACTATTATACATTTTCCACTTATCATATATTAATTTCCAACTAATATCCAATCCCATGCAAAGGTCATGGACAAATTGAGTTCTGTATATCATTGTAACGATGAGTTCACAAGAGATTTGAAGAAAGTTCTCTCTTCTACAAAGTTTCCTAAAAGTTAAATATTGAAAGAGGCATTATACTCATTAATTAACATTAATTACTTCATATATTGCTTAAAGTATAAAAAGAGGATCTTACAGGACTGTTGAGTTTGTTTTAATGAATTCAGTTTCTGCCCTAGTTACTTCCTGAAACCCCAGAAAGCTCCACTGGTTCAGGTTCCTAACATTTCTTTGTTTTGCTTCGCCAATTTTAGAGATCCCAGGGGAGCCATTTGATCCTTTAACCAATGGCCACAGTCCAGGCCCTGTCCTTCAACCAGGACAAAAGCATCTCTGCAGGTTTCCCCACAGCCTCTCTGGCATCCACCCACAGCATCATGGGTAGTGTTGGGAGCCTCATAGAGAAAGCTGAGGTTTCTCCCACCAAAACCAACAGAGCAGTCCCTCAGGTTCCAGGACGCCCAAGCCATGGCCTTCTCAAGAAAGGCTTTAACCAGAGAGAGCTCCTCAACTATCTCAATATCACCAAGAAAGAAGCAAAGGGTGGTAAACACATCATTTCTGGAACGTCAACCTCGTTCAAGAGAGAGCACAGGCCTGAGGAGGAACTTGTCTACACTAAAGTCTTTTATAAGGATGGGAAGGAAGTGGATTTGGGAAAGAATTCCCTTCCCATTGGTGGAAAGTTTGACAAGGTAATGCTGCACGTGTTATAAGTGGTGGATTTTACAAGTAGAAAGGTCACAAAATGACAAAATAAAAGTCATGAGGAGGATGAAGGATGGTTGTCTGATGAAAGTGAAAAATTTGATACAAAACATTGCTAAAATTATTATAGTTTTATACAAATTCACTGTTACAGCCTAAAACAATAGAAAGGATAATTGTGCTCTATTATATAATTTTGTAGATATTACGTTGAACTTGATGTTCACTGTTTCACATATTTATCATGTTACAAGTTCTTGGTTGCACTAAATAAAAATAATTCTGCTTTCAGCAATTACACAAATAAAATATGATAATTTAGGTTAAAAGGGCTATAACTATGCCTTTTCCAAACCCACATTTAGACGATAGCACTGTGCATTTTACAATTACAGAATGCAGTGTCTATTGAAAACAGCTTCTTTGAAAAACTTATTTCCTGTCTCCTCAAAATGCTTTGTTTGAAGACTCCCCCTCGTGTCTTCCGCCTCTTTCAGTTTTAAATCTTGATGCTACCTTTCGTTTTTATAGATCCTAACATAATTAGACATAGGCTGTATCAACCAAACCAGTCAGGTTATAATTCCACTATCATACAAAGCTTTGTCACAGAAGATGTCAGATGCAAAAAGATTTGAACAAAAAAGCATTCTTTACTTGAGTGTTTGCTGGTTTGCCTCAAAAAATTCATCTATTTCTGACTAATTATCTATTCCAGTGGTAAAGCAAATAGAATATGTACCTCTCTTCCTGGTCTATGTGCTAGCTCTGCATGGAGAAGGATGGGGAGGAGTGTTTAGCTTGATTGGTCTGGGCTATTTTGAGCTCCTAGAAATAGAACATAAGCTTACAGAAATATGCAGAAATACAGTTTCATTTACACAACAATAAAGTTAACCATTTTTACATTAACTATAGTTATTTAATGCAGTTTAATTCACATCATAACTAAAATTAATTCCACCTTTTTATAAAGCAGAAATCATCCAAATAAGGCAATTGTCAATTGTCAGCAAAACCAAATTTTTTCTTATGAAAGTGTATTGTTTTTTCTCTGAAATATTTAATTCTTCCATGAGCTCCAAAAAACTGCCAAAAATGTATGTTTCTGCTCATATACTTTAATTTTAAAGTCATAAAGACATTAACTGAAATTATTGGGGATAATTTATAAACAGGAGGCCAATCCTTACTTTTATAAATGAACAGGAAATGTATCAACCAAGCACTGGAGAACTATGGTCATTAAAGTGCCTCATTGTTTGTCTTGTATATTATTTGTAAATAATGTGCTAGAAAAAGGTATATGTCATCCATAGCACACAAAACACCTATAAACATCCATTTGTCATTTAAATCCATTTTTCCTCTTTCCTTTTCACAGCCTCGCTTCAGGCCCTCTGCATTCAAGCCAGTCATGCCGAAAAACTTTAGCTCCATGCAGAACCTCTTCCCTTCAAAATCAAATGAGCTGGAGAGGGACTTCCCTCTAAACATGCAGCATCCATCCTACCCCAAAACCCCTCCAAAATCTCTTTCCACCTCCTCCTCATCCTCCTCTCCTTCACATCCTGACGCTAGTAAAAGAGCAACAACATCGTCCCGTGGCCTCAGCCAAGATGAAGAAAACGCCTCTGATTCAGGACACAATTCTGTGAACAGCCTGCCACCCTACCGCCCACCCTTTCGCCCGCATACAGGGCAAATCAGTGCCTCAATGGGACACATCAACCATATTGGTTCTTTGGACCGGGCTAAAGGAGGATCCTCGACAGTCACAGAGATGTCTTGTCGAAGCATGGCCACTTTGAATCGACTGCAGGGCTATGGAAGTGAGGCACCAGGGCCTTACGGGGTATCTCAGTCTATAGAGGATGTGATCCGGGATCTGGAGGAGAGACTCCAAGAGAAGGAGGTTGAGATTCGACACATGAGGAGGAACCTTGATGAAAGCGAGGACGCTATTGCACAGGTCAGCAGCTGTATAGCTATGGAAAGTGTATTTCTTTGAAACCACTGTGCATCCGGGTCAGCACGCTGGCACTTAACTTTTTAGGACAGCGTCACTGTCTAAACAGCAGCGCTGACACCTTGGCAGTATTTAGTTTTAGTTAAACTTCAGGGCAAAACCAGTGCCTTTTCATTTCTTGCAGAGTCACATTTCCATTAAAGAAATTTGAGGCCACAATTTTTTTTTGATGTGGAAAGTATTGAAGTGACCTCCAGCCTTGTGCCAGGCACCACAGGCCCAAAATGGCCCAAATCCTAGATATTTAACACTGGTTTGCACAGTCAAGTGCTCTTTTGGTAATGTTTGGGAGAGAGGTAGCGGGAGAGTAAAAATGATCAAATACTGGCACCTAGTGTACACAGCGATCATTGCCAGTTCAGCTCATGTCTTCTTTTTTTTTTTAAATGAGTGACTATTATTTGAAGACAAAGATTGCCATGTACACAATGTAAAACATTTCAAAACCATCTTAAGAAGACAGAACTGGTAAATCTGGATTTCAACATAATATAAACACTCTTTAGAAGTAGTCAAGAGCCAACCAAGACCAAGACCCAACCGAGATTAGAGAGTACCGAGACCAAGACAAGACCAAGGCATGCTAAGCTGAGACCAAGAACATTATGGTGTGTACGGCATACGTCAATGTCATTAAGTTGTATGACATTGTCAGAAAATGAACGTTTCCCACCACATTGTTTGGGATTTAACAGTTACATTTAGTAAAAGGTTTTCTTACCTCTCGCAGAGATTTCACTTGATCTGGTGAATGAAAAACTTGTTCCAAAAGTCCCTGACAAGGTAGTTTTGTAAAATTTGCACACAGTGGAATGCTTCTTCTTCATGGAAGATATATTCTTTGTGCTCTGTAAAGCCAAAGGTAATAACTGCTGATTTCGCTGACATTTTTAAACTGTTCTCCTCAAAGCGATTGCATTGTCAAATTAGAATATTCTGTGCCTTGTTTAGACAAAATATACTGCTGATTGGGTATATTTGAAGAGAGGCATAAAAAATAGCCTTATACGTTTTTTTATTTGGTGAGAGGGGCTGCCTTTTGTTCTCAGATTAAAATCATCAGGGCAGCTGTGCAGCCAAGACCGAGATCAGAGACAGCTGAGAGCAAGACAATACAGAGACCACAGAGAGTCGAGACCGTGACAGGACAGAGACCATAGACAACTGGTCTTGAGTGCACTACAACACTACTCTTTAGAGTAGTCTCATTCTCCATTTCTTGCCCAAGATAATAGTGTTTAACCATTTTGGAAAGAATTCAAATGTTCTCCAGATCTGTACATGGCATTTTTAGCATAGCTCAGCATAGATCATTGATTAGACTGAACTTACATTGCGTATATGCAAATTGATTGGATTCAATGACTCTATCCATAGTGTTGAATGGAACATGTGCTTATACGCCCTTGGGTCAAGTTTTTGGGTTCAGAAAGACAAAAATATGTTTGTTTTCAATAATTTCTGAATGAATATGAGCCATGTGAATTTGAATACAATGTGTTTATATCCCAATAAAGGTGTTTGAAGGAAAGCAGCGACTCTGGGAGAAGGAATTGACAGAATTGAAGCAACTGTATACAGCCAAACTGCGACAAGTATCCCAGCAGTCCCAACGATCGCAGAGAAACCTACAACTGCAGCTCTTTAAAGCTCAGCAAGAGAGAAACCGTGTGCAGGAGGAACTGGAAACACTCAGACATGAAAATCTGAGCCTAAAGAGTCAAGGGCCAGAGGCTCAGAGTCAGAGCAGCAATCCCCAGCTGGAGGAGAGCCAGTGGGAGGTATGTGCATTTAGTCAGAAATGGGGTATCTGAAGGAATATTTGGGAAGAGATAAAAGGAAAACAGATGAGGTATTTTGTGTAGTACATTATATTGATGTAGCACCTCATTCTTAATCCCATAGTTTATATGACACAGGTTTACTCTTAGCATCTATAAGCTTCAACTCTAATGGGAATTCTTACCACAAGAAGTGTGATCTTGGGAAGTTGGACCTTTCCAAAAGCCCATCTGTGAGGTCAGACACCAGGTTAGCAGTCTTCCAAATGTCTCTAATTCATGTCAAGGTGGTGAGATCTGAATTTATCAAGTTTCTCCTCAAGAAACTGGTTATTTTCTGTCTGTCTGGAATGTGTTCATGGTGAAAGAAGTAGTTTTGGGACATCCCCAAACTGTCAGAGTTCCTTACTCTGAAACTAAGAGGCCAAGCCCAGCTCTTTTAAAAACAACCTTTCATGATAATTCCTTCCTCAATAAACTTTACCTTAGTCTGAAAACCACCAAACTTTGATTTCCAGATGAGATGGACTTATGCTTTTTGAAAAAGTGGTACCCTATCACAGTACCACTCTGAAAATCACAGCAGCCCATTCTTTCACTATTTTAGAAGTGATTGATTTGGTGAATACTTTTAAGCCATTTTATGTATAGTTTAATGCATTACAGATGTGATTTGATTGATCAACACATTCCCAAATTGGTGCATATAATGAGATTGAAAATTATCGCTCAAGTTTCATTCATTCATGTTAATTTCCTGCTTCTTGTCAGATTCACTCGGTTTGGCATTGGTTGAAAGATTTCTATTAAGTTCTTCATTCACAATGAAGTCGAGAATAACTAACTTGTTAGCATGTCTTTGGACTGTGAAGTCTGGGCGGGTACACACATTAACCAATCAAATCTGCTTTGCTCTAGAAACATTCTGTGTATGAATAGGTAACATAGTTTAAAAAAAGATGGAAATGTGCTTATTTAATTGATCCTTTAATTGGTTCTCTGTTCAAAGATACAGAAGCTACGGTGGCCAACGCTATTGCAAATCAAAAACGGCTAAAGCAAATCATAAACACAAATAAAACACAAAATATTGAAATTAATTGTTTTGATTTGCTGTCACAAAGTAGAGCGTCTTTTCCCCCTGGCTTCAATCTGAAACTTTTTAACTGTTTGCAGGCGCATGAAAGTTTTCATAAGAAAATACTACAATTAAAGAAAATTAACACTGTTCATTAAAAAAACACTGCATAAACAAAACATAAGCCTCATTTTCATCATCAGAGCTGATGAAGTGTTCAGTGGATGCAGTGACATATTTATCAATTTTGGTTAGATATTATTGTGCTCACTAGCACGCACAATCATAAAAAAATAATTTTTTTGCCATTTATTGATAAGTAAACCACAATGCAAATCAACTTTGTGAGCACAGCATAATTACAAAAATATTTTTGTCAAAATTATTTAAATATTTTGTGTTTTTGATTTGCAGTAGCTGTTTTTTGATTGGCAGTAACACTGTGAGCACAAAGTTGATTTGTGTTGTGTTGTGCACTAATAGAAGCTCTACTTGAATGATTTGAAAGGAATTAATAAAAATTTTTTAATTGTCTAAATCTTTTCGATTGAACAGGTGTGCCAGAAGTCTGGAGAAATCTCTCTACTGAAGCAACAGTTGCGAGACGCCCAATCAGAGGTCACACAGAAGCTCAGTGAAATCTTCCTCCTAAAAACACAACTGCACGAGGCCAGAAACCAAATTCAAAACAAGGACGGTCAGATTGAAAGTCTGCAAACAGCAATCATGGGTGCCCGGAGGAAATGCCTCATGCCAGGTCTTGAAGACATCCGACTGGACCCCAGCGATAGTGGAGTTTCAAGCACCACAGAGGAGCGACTGAGAGCCGAATTACTTCTGGAGAGGCGACAGAATGAGGCACAGAATTCAACTTTTGAAAGTGAGAGGAGAACATGGCAAAACGAGAAGGAGAAGGTGATTCGGTACCAGAAGGAACTTCAGGCTAGCTATCTGGAGATGCATCACAAGAATGAGAGTTTGGAGAGAGAACTATCCATGCTGAGAGGAGGCGGAGGCGAGGCCAGAGTGGGAGAAAAGAGTGGACCTTTGCAAGAAACTATGCCACAGATTGGTCTGCCATGGATAGAGAGGATTGAGTCCTCTGACATTTGACTTAGCTGAGCTTTTCTGACTCTTTATATAAGGTTTCCGCCAACAGCTCTGGATTATCGCCAGAGGAAGACTGATAAATTGACTGTAAACTTTCAAAAAGTCTACATCCTACAGGGAGATAGAACCCATGATACACATTAATGCCAAAGTCACCAGTTTAAGAAGGTAACTTACAAGTGCGAGCTTTAGTACTTCTATTTTCTTCATCTGCTATTCTATAACCTGCATGAATAAATGCTTCTTGTTCACTTTTGACAGATGCTTTCCAGCGTTTTATGCTGAAAGTTCCAGTAAATTAATTAAAAAGGGTATGAATTAAGACTGTAGGTGGAGTCATGTCCATCAAATATAAAGCAATAGTGAACTAATCCCCCAATCTAAACGACCGAAACCTCGGCTTTGCCCTTTAATCATGGTTCCTGTTGATGTTGTCATTTTCTGTTGATCAGTTGCTGTTTTTTACTGAGTTCTGAGATTAGATTTAAATCTCTGAAAGAAAACTAAACAATGTTTTATCAAGTACGGAACAAGCAGAATAAATGTTATTTAGAAGACACATTAAAGTGGATTGTGTTGACAAATTTTTAACATGATTAAAAAGAAATAATTGAATACACTTTAGGCATTTTTTTTTCAAATCACTTTTTAATTGAGGTGAAATCCTTGATTGTTGTGTTAACTTTTAAAAGCCACTTTTTTTGCTTTTATTTTGTTTATAGTGACAAATCAAAAGTGTGTATATAAATGCATGTTGCACTTTAAACAAATAATGTTTTTGTATAAGGAGCAAATGGTAACACATTTTGACCTAAAATGTTGGAACAAGATGGGTGATTCCTGGTATATTAAACATCATAACAATTTTCAAAATCTAATGTAAATCTAAAACATTTTTTAGACTAAAGCGAGAAGCCTTAGAGAAGGTTTACTGTTTGAAATTAATCACAATAAAGTTACAATTGAGATGTAAATACAGTCAATTGTATGTTTTTCCTGCGATTTGGTCTGAGGCATTTTATTCTAAAGTCTTGGGAGTTGAATTCAATAGAAATAATCGATAAGCCTAAAATGAATTGTTAATAAAAAAAAAGATAAAGCAAACAACCAAAATTTATGTGTAATTTAACTGATACCAGGAATTATCCTGAAAAAAAATATATAACATATATATATGTTAACATGTGAATTAAGCGCACATATTGACATTGAAATAACAAAATATACTGTGACTAGCTAAGAACTACTGAATTTCACCACCAGGCTATATGCTACACATGTACAAATCTTACTTTCAGTTTTGCATAGATCAACTACAGCTTTATAAAAAAATTTGTCTTGCAAATATTGCGAAATAAATTTGTAAATGTGGATCTCCAGTTTCTTTCACATACTGTACACAATACTATCAAAGGGCCATGAACTGGATTTTTGTCTAATTATGGCTACAGTGATTTTTACATTAAAAATATTGTTGATTTGAATAAAATGCACATTTTTCTTCCTGGCTGTTTGTAAACGATGACATTACAACGAATCAGTGCGTATCTTGGCAATGAAAGTATGGAGGAATAACATACTTGATATAAAGTGGGGGGAGAATTGTTTATTATGTCATCACTCCAATCAACACGTTTGATCAGCATCAGCCACAGTGGCCTCTGGTTCTTTTGTTTTGATGCTGTGATGCTGCCGGAATCCTATAAATCTTCAGCCCATTGGTAGCATATCAGTTAGTGCAACCATTAACCAGACACTTTGATACTGGGAAATGTTTTGTGACCTTAAAACCTTGGCTGAACCACTGAGATACCAATAGTTCCATTGCCAAACTCATATGTTTCATGTTTGCTGTAATACAGTCTGTAAGTTCAAGTTTTATTTATGTAATGGATATTTATGGAGGGAGAGATCAGTGTTAGGAAGTAAGATCTGAGCGTGGGCTTGCAGTAGTTTACAAAATTGTCCAAAATGGAAAGTACTATTGCCATCTCATTTGTTTTACTTTGTATACATAAAATTGGCTTGTGGCTTTTCACATTTTCTTTTTTTACTTGATTTCAAAACAGATTCCAAAAGCAAATATACTTCATTCATTAATTTTCCAACCCGTTTATTCCCTTTTGGGGTCACGGGAGTCTCCAGCGGGCATTGGGCGAGAGGCGGGAGTACACCCTGGACAGGTCGCCAGTCCATCCTAGACAAATATACTTAGGTATTCCAAATGGGTATTGGTCCATCTTATTTACCTTATTACCTTATTTAAATGTTTTATTAGATTTACAATAAAAAGACTGAAATAGTTTTTAGCAAAGAATTAGCAAATATATCCTATATAGTCACACGGTGCATATTATTATAGAACCAGGAAATTCAGTAATTGATCAAATATGTCATTTTTACTCAACTATTAAAATCTCTTGAGGGTTTTTTTTTTACATGACGCTCCAAGTCATCATAAAAATGTCAAATATGTAAATAAGAAATTGAGAAATCTTACCTTTGTTCTTCCTAAAGATCTAAATGGCCTTCTAAAGATCCAATTCATATTCTCCAGTTTTCAGTTTTTCAGGAGAGGGATGAGTTTAGGTAGCAGGAATGAGTAAAAAGCTGTGGACATTATATATATATATATTATATATATATATATATATATATATATTTTATTTGTGTAAAAAAATTAGATATGGATTTAGAAATCAATGCAAAAGAAAGGTTCTTTTTAAAAGATCTTAATCATATTTAATGTTGAAGTGTTGAAGTGTAGCATAAGAGACTGGGGACAAATAAATGATATTTTTCAGTGCTTTTTGTGGTTTCTGTTCATTTTTAAAAATGTTATAGCTTAAATTTGCAATAAGAATAGTATGTAGCACCTTTTCCTTACTAATAAATGTATGAAGCAATTTTAATGCTTATTTTTTCATTAATCAATCTGAGGGACAGAAATGGCACCCATTCTGAGAATCAAACTTAACAGTTTGAGTCCATCCTGGTCCAGGCCGTTCACGTATCTCTCACCGCTCGTCAAAGTCAACAAGCATTAAAAATAGGCATTAGTAGTACTAACTATATATTGCATAGTAGTCTTGACGTTTAGATGATTGGATGGTGGAGCGGCGCCCTCTATTCCCCTTCGTCAAGGTTTATTTAGTCATCTACGAGTTAACCTTTAGGAGGCGCAGTTGTTTCATTAACAAACCACTGCATACTTTGCTATTTTTGGTTTGTGAGAGCAAATCAACAAACAGAAGATGTCAGAATTATGCTTAAAACATGGACTACTTGCCATCCTATAGGAAAGACTTAAGGTGAGCATCACAGAGCATGGTTTTAACAACCAGAGGAATATTTCCATGAGAACAATAAACAAATTTTCCAATGGAGAGTATCTAGACCCCAGGCATCCCTAAGTTATACCCACTGGCCCCTTTTATGTGTATACACTAAAGGTTGTCCCCTTTCTTTTGTGAATGAAAGTGACGGGGTAATGATCATTTTACAGCCCACATGATAAAATTGTTGTGATTGCACTTTGGAAACGAAAGCTATGGTGTCGCTCAGACCTGGTAGCAGGATCACAAAAGCATGAAAATGTATGGGTATGGTTTATAGGATTTTGACAGGAGCACGGCTGTTTCGGAAGCACTGGACGCTTCTGATGTGGATGAAACATGTTGATTGGAGTGAGGACGTAATAAAAAATGTTCCCGTCTGCAGTCCTCACTTCATATCAGAAACATTTATTTGTCTTCTTCCGCCATGTTTCCGTTTTTCATTGTAAAGTAACATTGTTTACATTGTCTGTATGACCCTCAAGTCAAAAGGGTATTCAGCCCTCTATTCCGAGGGATCTTTTAAGCACACTTAAAACAAAGAGGTAGGACCCACAAATGTTTATTTCACTATTTTGTTATTTGGGTCTGCCAAATAGGATGTGTGACGTTACAGTAAAGGCGAGGCCAGCTGTCAGGCATGATTGCGCCCGTGTTATATGAGGTGTTGGGGTGGAAAGCTCTGACATAGTTAGTAAATAAGAGCTTGGGTTGTGATTTATAGGTGTGGGTGATGAGAATATTTATGGTGTTCGTCATTCCCTATGAACTCCTCCCGAAGTACATTGAGCAAACAACGTTTATTTTATTGTACACAAACTTTGATGTTGCCTTTGTAAATTTGCAAACATTGTAAGTAAAATGGATTAATTGCCAAGGTAGAATTTTGGCTGCAATGGAGGAGTCAGTGGTATTGTATAAAGTTCTTCATTAGTGATATAAACCTATCCCCATGTTGTCTATAATTTTCCTTAGCTGAGTGATATGCCAAGTTGGTGGCTATGGGAAAATATTGTCTGTTGCTATTGTCAATAAAGTTTCATAAACCAACTCCCATGTCTTGGTGATCTACCTAAGTTGAAATACAGTTAGAGACAATTGGGTTGCTATGATAAACATTTTGGTTGCTAGGGAGCTGTCGGTGATGACATAATAATCTTTTTTTTTATTATTATTTGTTTCAATGGTTAATTTGTTTAATGGTATTATTTGTTTCAATGGTGACAGAAGATAGAATATTTAACTTCACAATATTCAAAAATCTCAAATATCCCATTAATTTTGCAATTTCAAAGGTTTAAATTAAATGTATATATTAATTCGTCCTCTACGGACTTTATACTACAGGGTGAAAACATGCAAATCATAAACTCGTATGCATGCCCCCCCCCCCTTCTCTCTTTTCTTCCTTCTCTCGGGTGAGAATGTGACTCAACAGCAGCTGAGAGACCCCTCACTTCCACATCATTATTCACTCTGCTCCAATGACCACGAAGCGCTTCTCATCAGATTATCAAATAAAGGCGACACCAGTCATGGATCAATCTCACACGTCTTCTTCACCCATGTCGTAGACCCTGATCGGAGGATCCCTCACAGACTGATGCCCTCCCCAAGAAGATTCCTAGTCTCCTCCACCTCTTTGCCTCTGAGCATCAGCTGGGGTTCGAATCTGAGTGTGTACTTTGGCATCTTCACACTCCTGCTTCTGCTGATGGCGCTGCTGCTCTGGATGCTGCTTCGACAGCTGAGGAACTCTGTGGGGAATAATTCACTTCATGCTCATCTCGGATCATGCAGGAGTCATGACTACTGAAGGACGATGGGACTGATGAAAAGTTCTGAAACGCTTGAAATGGATGGGAGATGGGATTGACAATTTTGCTTGGGTTGAAATGCGGACGAAGACGATTTCCATGAAGAGTAATGTTTGCGGCATCACAATTAAAGCAGCATTTTGGAATGCATCGCCATTGGAAAGCAAATTCCCTCATTAAGACATTTCAAACTGTTAAAATCAAAGTCTCCTGCTCATCAAGGTTGTTTGAAAGTAAAGTAAGTAAGTAAGGAGACCTACTTATTCTTGATGCTTCTGCTTTACTTTTAAAATAAAAGACTAAGCATTTGTTTATATTGAATCTAGAAGTGGTTTGTAGAAATGAGCAATGAAACATTTATCTGCACCAGCATCAGGAAGTCACCTAAAAACTTTTCTAAGCAGAACATGCATCAGTGTTTACCTGGATGAAGTGTTACAGCACTGGATACAAATGGAGAACCCAATACTTTTGTAATAAAACTAATTGCTTTATTATCCCCGTCCAAATTGAGTTCAATTTAGTACAATTTCAGAACAAAACTACACTTTGAATTTTGACAGAAATGCATGAAAATGTAAATATGTTTCAAATACAGAATTTTTTTTACAGATTACACCACCAGTCAAAGCTGGAACCAATGGCTTCACAACTTACAAAGAAGGAAATACAATTTAGAAAGAACAGAACTTTGAGAGTTGAAGGAAGAGTGTTTTCTTCAAATGTTGCTTGTTTCAAAAATAAGAAATTGTCTCAAGATAATCAGCACTCAAGACTCCTTTTCTGTTCCCTACAATTAACCCTTATTAACTGTCTCTGCACACACTAGTTTGTTTTGAATCAAGTAGGAATGATGCAACCTTATAACCTTCTAATAACAAACATTCTAATTTCAAATATAATGTGTAGTTTTTAAAATGGTTATTATGTTGGCTTGCTTGCAAAGCCAACATATTGTTATCTCACTTAAACTTATTATTATTCCGGCTTCTTCTTCTGACAAAAATTCTGACAGCTACTCCTCCTAGCCCGTTCGAGCTACAGCCACGAAACTTTCCACGGTCGTCCAAGCTGTTCCCACTCGAGTTGCTTTGTCTTTTTGGACCGATTTGACCAGCGGTTTCCATAAAAATCGCGAATTTCGGCCCAAAAATCGCCCAAGTCATTCCCTATGGGGGCCCTAGAGTGGTGATGTCATCGCCCACTCTAACTTTGAGCAAGCTCTGTCTTGTTGATACTTACACTGTTTTCTCAACTAAAAATTAACCTTTACACACACATTTTATATCTAAATGGTAGAGATTTTTGTCCTCTTTCAGTTGGTGCTGTTTTCGTGTTTAAAAAACATATGGTTTTTACTCCAGGTAGCCTAAACCACAAGGAGTGCACATAATTGCTCCATTCACCTCCATTCAAAAATCCTTGCAGATGCTGTTTAAATCTCAATTAAAGGCTATTTCTAACTCGCCGTAAATCATTCAAACTTTATCTCAGCTTCACAAAATTTACAGCATTCTCTTCGTTAGGGTCTTCTGCTTCTGACAAAGAAAGAATCATTTTGATATGTCTAACGGTTCTTCTGAAAATCCTTATTTGTTTGAGGCATGGTAATCGGACTCTCTCCAGCAGATATGCCATCGTTTGAAAATCTGTCAGTTGAAATCCAGCTGCAGCTGATTTTAAATAAGTAGGTCAAAGGTGTCTCATTGACTTTCAATGGCCCATTGAAATGAATGGAGCATGAATCCCATGGATCCTATTGTGAAAGAGCTTCTGTAAATGATTGACACTGGAAAGTCATACTAGAATTCAGAAAGCAAATCACTTATCAAGCCAATCATTGCTTGTGAATTAACATAAAATAGCATTACCAATATACTATGGACATCCAAACCAATCCAAGGATAGTATAGTGGTAGCGCTGCTGTCCTTCACATGGGAGACTGGGGTTCGAATCTTGGTTGGGACATACGACAACAGGAATGCTATGGCAAGCATTTTGGTTTCGTTTAAAAATGGTCATACATATATGTATAGTGGTAATATATGTATAGTATGGTTGGATAAACTATACGTAGGATAGTACAGTGGTAATGCTGCTGTCCTTCACATGGGAGACCAAGGTTTGAATCCTACGACATGACAACACAAATGCTACGGCAAGGGGGAGCCAGAACGGTGGGTCGGCAGGGGGCAGGCGGCAGGGGGCAGGCGGCAGGGTGCAGGCGGCAGGGCGCTACCTTATATGAATATAATTATTAAAATAATTATTAACCAACAATAAAATGCTTGCCACAGCATTCGTGTTATCGTATGTCCCAACCAGGATTCGAACCCCAGTCTCCCATGTGAAGGACGACAGCAAAACAACTGTACTATATCCTACATTTAGCATATCCCACCATACTATACATACCGGTATATTACCACTATATGTATGACCATTTTAAGCAACAATAAAATGCTTACCATAGCATTCATGTTGTTGTATGCCCCATCCAGGGTTCGAACCCCGGTCTCCCATGTGAAGGACAGCAGTATTACCACTATACTATATCCTACATATAATAAATCCCACCATACAATACATATATTACCACTATATCTATGACCATTTTAAGCAACAATAAAATGCTTACCATAGCATTCATTTTGTCGTATGCCGCATCCAGGGTTCGAACCCTGGTCTCCCATGTGAAGGACGGCAGCATTACCACTATACTATATCCTACATATAGTATATCCCACCATACTATACATATATTACCACTATATGTATGACCATTTTAAGCAACAATAAAATACTTGCCATAGCATTCATGCTGTCGTATGCTGAATTCAGGGTTCGAACCCCGGTCTCCCATGTGAAGGACGGCAGTATTACCACTATACTATATCCTACATATAGTTTATCCCACCATACTATACATATATTATTACTACACATATATATGTATGACCATTTTTAAACGACACCAAAATGCTTGCCATAGCATTCCTGTTGTTGTATGTCCCATCCAGGATTCGAACCCCAGTCTCCCATATGAAGGACGGCAGCTTCACCACTATACTATATCCTACATATGTTATATGCCACCATACTATACATATATTACCACTATAAGAATATGTATGACCATTTTAAGCAACAATAAAATAGATGTTCGAACTATACAATTACATAATTGGTATTTGGGTCAAAACTGATTATTATGTACCATAGCAACCAATATGGCATGTCTCTATCTCAGCTTAGGAAAATCATAGAGAGATGGGCGTTGCTGTATTTTACCCGTATAGATATGGGGTACATATCTCCAAAGTGGTTCCAGATCTTTTACTGTTAATTTATATTTTTAAAGAGACATTTTCAAAATCTGGTATATGCTAATGCATGAAAATGTGTTGAGCTGTATATGAACTGATATGTATAATTTTTTTTAACAAATGCATTAAAACCCTTTGTGAAACAAACCATATTTTAATGACTGATTAATCCAATATCACTATTTAACTCGATCCTGCTCAGTCACCCAGAACTTTCCCCATTACAGCCGTTTAAAAAGTATCAATATCTTTGTTATTTATGGCTTCAGGATGTATAGACTTCTCTGATGTGTGTTCTTGGGTTATTTATCAATGAAAGCGATGATGTCACAGATTGAGAAAACGACATGAAAGAAAAATGATCCTTTTCCATGAAAGAAAAAATGTTTCTTGAGAGAAAAATTAAACCTAAAACTAAAAGATGAAGATTGAGAGCCCACATTACGTAAAAAGAAATCTGGAATTTATTTAGCATATTCCATAGAAATAAAAAATAACAGAAGTCGGATATCTTTTCAGAATACAATTGAATTGTCAGTCGTCAGTTGTGTGACAACAGAGATGTAAATATGCCATGTCTGTACCTGCATACATCGAGTCTTGGTTTACACTGACTGAGTGAGAGAGGAAGGGGGGGGGGGGGAGATACGTGTGATCGTGTGTAGTGGTGTGAACGGAATGGCGACATTAAACTAGCGCTACACGGCTCCAGCGAACCCTCACAGTTGGAGCTTGTGTTTGTTTACCAGGAGCTCAGAGAACTGCAGGAGAGCGCTTGAGAACATTAGTCCCCAGACAAATTGTCCTCAAAATGAAAAGACTGCTATCATTAATCTTTCCGTGGCTCAGCCAGTAGAGCATCATGTGTTGATTACTTGCAATGTAAGTTGCAAAGTGTCTGCCAAGTGTCTTAAAGTAAATTTTAATCGCCCTTCACTTGTCGAAAGCCGCTACCAAGTGAATTACGTAGAACTGTTTGTCCACTTTCAGTAGTTTTTGCTCTCTTATATATTAATATAATGCAATTGTCATTGTCATGTTTTGTGATCGAGGTCCCACCATGGTTCATAGCATCTGAAAATCTTTAAAATAATCAGAAAAAAACTGAACAGATGATATTTTGGAGATAAAAAGCCATATTTTTTTTTTTTTTACAAACAAATAGAATCCTGAATCGACTGGACATTCTTTAATCTGTCACTATCCTGGCGTTATTGTGGGCGCACCATCTCGTTATTTTTTGTTATGTCTGCAAGCGTTTTTGTTTGTTTGTACTTTTGAGGTGTTTAATAAATGTAATTTAATTTGGTCCAACTTTCGTTTTCGCCCTTTTGTCATCGTCTTTGAGCCGGGTAATGACATCATAAACCTGAGAAGAAAATCGTACAACGAATGCCTGATGCTACTGATTTTAAAACAAAATGTAAGAGTTTCCAAAATCCTACTTTTTTCAGGTTTATACTAGGGGTATAACAATATATTGTGGTACAATATATTGCAATACAAACTTGCACAATCTGTATTGTGGAGCTATTGGGAGCTGAAATGTATTTGCTTCTTGGAGTGATTGTGATTCTGGTCACTTCTGAAACTTTTTCACCTCATCTTCTCATTTTGTTTAATATTTACTAGGAGAAAATAATCCGTTGTTCATATTTTAAGGAAAACTATTATAAAATTAGCTCTCTCCAACAATAATGACTTTGTGCAAACATTAACACTGCCCCCTAGTGGATGGATGATGTTACAAATCAAACTAGATCCCAGACTCTGTAATCTCAAAACCTTTTAAAAATGTCCAATGCTGGTTCATTAAATAGTTACAGTAGTTGCTTAAAAACATCTTTGTGAAATATTTTGATGCACATCGTATCATGAAAAAGCACATTGTATCGTGGAATTGTGAGCAGATTGTCTTGTTCCACAGCTACTCGATACCTATCTGCTAATTGCTAATAATAATGCAACCAGAACATTTTCACTTTTACACATCATAAGATATCAAAAACATACAGATATTTGAACTATAATGTGTTTTTGGTGTTCAACAGAAAAATGCAGAAACCAATTTTTAACCATTTGAATAGACGTTTTGGGTTAGCTATCAATTTTACTTTTTATAGCAATATATACTATATTCCAATCAGCTTCAAAGGTCTGAATTATGCTAATTAAAGAGCAAGTTTAACTTAAAGATTACAATAAAACTAAAACAGGATCCTTTTTGCCGCCTCTGCATGCTTTGCACTCAGGATATGAACCTCCTCCCTGAAATATACCAGCTACTATGCATCATGCACCATACTGCTTGATGTGCTTTGTAAATCCAATAAATAATACAGGCATCTCATTAAATGCTCCAGACACACATATAATTCTTTCAGAACAGCCGAGGCTATAAATCAGCCATTATTTCTCATCATTCAGTGTTTGGAGGAACAGCTTGGGGCCCTGGTTATTGCTCCTGTCACACCAGGCTGATGCTAAGATTAAGTATATACTAAATATTGATTCTGAAAGTGAGCATGAAGACAATCATAACTCAATTTAAAAGCACTACACACACGTTCCGCTAGTGGAGGAAAGTTTTGTAAAGATTCGATTTAGACTAATTCACTGAATTTGATATTTGTAGCCTATTTAAAGGCCCAAAGCAATACTAGCCATAAAAAAAACATTTCAGTTTCATTGCCCAACTGCATTGTAATGCAACCCTTCTAACTGACCAAATTCTTAGAAGAAAACAAGATACTGAACAAATAGCTGAGGAAACAAACAACAGCAGTTCTTACTTACATTGTTCTCATGTCACAGTTTGATTGACATCTGGTATGAGGGGGTGTGGCCTGTATTGACTACAACTTCCCGCCGAGTGACAGCAAGCTTCAGATTCCAGCGGACAGCCCACAGGTGACTGAACACATCCACAGGTGAGTCCCCTGCCAATCGCCAGGCCATGACAGACACAGATAGAGTAGGCTATTGTAAATAATTTGATTATTTTGTTGATAATTTACAAATCCTTCTCTGCTCTTCCGTTACAGAACTTATCATAGAGCTGCTTAGAAACTGTGCACATGGTAAGAGTTTGAATTCATTTTAGGATGTTATTAATATATAAATGATTAGAAGCTTTTTTTGATAATCTTAAATGCTAATCCTAATGTTAAATTTAGATACTTAGTTTTATGAGGTTTTTCTATTACTTTTAACTTTTTGTTTTGTTTGCATAAAAGGATTACGGTAATTTACCAGATGTATTTATTTTTCTAAACTAAGTATTTTCATTATAGAGGATGTCAAGTGTAGTTACATTTATAGCACTTTTATACAAATGCGTCACAGAAATCTGATGTAAATGTTTTTTTTTTTTGTAGCTTTGGTCAAGTTATGAGGGATTGAGATCATATTGACACAGTAGTGGTTTGTGTCTAAAAATTAGAAAAGTTTATAATTAATCACACAAACGTATACCAATTTATATCCAAATGACAAAGTGAATGTGATCCTGTACATTATTGAATTTCACATTTGTAATGTTTACAGTGTTTTCATTTTTATATTGATTAGAAACTATATTAATACAGTTTCTAAATGTTAGATTTTGCTTCAGCACTCCAATGATGTACATTTAAATATTGCTCAACAGTATGTATTTACACTCAAGCTCATGCATGAAAATCAGCTCAATATTAAATCATAAGCTGTTTTTCAGAAAGCCACACTAAAGCCTGTTTGCCAGAGTTAGCCATGCTTGAGCTGGCGTATCAAGTGGAGCCTCTTTAAAGTTTCATGCCACAACACAAGGCGGTTTTACAAGCTGACATGCTTCCCAATGCAATCCTGTATCTATCTCTCTGTGCTGGTTAACACTCTGTGACAAAAAACTCAGCAGTAAATCTCCCTTGCTGTAAAATGTGACCATTTCCAAACATTTTAGCTTTTATTGACAATAAATAAAGTATTTAATCACGTAGGAAATCATTATATCCATCATTGAGCACATGCCAGCTATAAGCTTAGTTATCCACCCTGCAGTCTTGTTTTCAGTGTATATCATTGATGGAGCTTCCATTTAAATATAGATTTTTAAAACAACCTCCCTTTTTTACATTCTATGCGTGTCTGAGAAAATTGTACATCATGACATGTATTTACAAACGTCTATGTACAACATTTAATGCCTGAAATCCATTCACATTTTATAGTAGATCCTACAGATTCTTTTTAATAAATTAAAATGATTAAAAGCTAAATTAAAATACCATGCAACTTTCATGTTTTAATTGCCATGTGATGCTTAATCTATAGCGACTAATACTGAGTTACGATATTTGACCCAATAATCCGGTTTCAGGCTGCATGGTTTTAGCCCCGGTTTAAGTTTGCAGACAATCACATACAACTGCCTAGAGTTTCAGGTTGTTTGGAGATCGTACATGTGTGTGACAATCGTGAAGCTCTAAAGACTTGCTCTGCGAGAGTTGCAGGGTAGTTTAAGACTGATCGTGAGATATTGGGCGTGCAAAATATCTGGAGCCTTCGGTAGCGTGAAATGTCTTCTGCCGCCAATGAAAGAGCCACATCCAAGGCAAATGTTGTGGAGGAGATACAGACATAGACATGGTTTGTCTATTTGCACCCAAGAGATTAAATAAAATGTGCACGCTATCATTTTTTTTTATTAAATAAAGTGCACGCCAAGAGACCTTACGCTGTTTTCAAATCATTTCTTGTGAGGCGCAGTTCGAGAACATGTATAAAGTTCTATTTGATTCTCTCTAAAGTCATGCAGTGTAAAATCCCCTGTCCGTGATCTATAGTGGAGTGTAAATTCAGCAATGACTAAATGCTGCCTCAGACAGTCCTGCAGTCTGAAGGGATCTGTGACAAGACTACTCTGACATGAATGCAGAATTCTCAAAATCCTGGGAATCTGCTCTTTTGAAGGTAGTTGTATAAACAAGGGCCGAGCTTTTATATGGGGACACAAAGACACTCCCCTTGTCAGCATAGAAGCTTGCATGTTCCATGAGGCCTACTCCTGGCTGGACAGTCCCCTAGACTGATGCTTATCCCTTAGTCTCTGCTGTAATTTGACTTAATTTGAAAGGTAAATTAAATGAAAATGTAAGAAAATGCGCAATTGTCTTTCAGTTTCATTTTACAGACCCCAAATTGTTGCCTCCAGTGCCTACTATTGGTGAAAAGAAGGGATAACCCTTGGAAGTACAGGACCTGTGAGCTTGTTTTCTCATGTTTTTCAAAGTTCTGGCACAAAAAGTGCTTGGGACAGTGTTTAATGTTTAGATAAGGTTTGCATGTTTTTTTTTTTTTTTTTTTTTTTTAATCAAACTTTCGTATACTTTTTTGAGGGATTTATGAATTTTCAACACTTTTGGTTTTTGGAATAAAACATGAAAACTGTTAATTCTCAATTATATTTAGAATTTTTAGAATTCTAGATTTTTGCAGTAAGAAAATACTAAATGTGATGCTTCAATTGTATTTTTTGAACAAATTCAGGTTTGTTGTGAAATTATTGTGTAATGTAATGAGAAATATTTGTACGAAAAAAAAAGAAACACCCGGGACTTGAACATATCCTCTAATGTATAATCAAACAATTTATTGACTGCTCCAACCGCAGTACTGAACTGAAGGTCTCAGGGTTAACTGATCCATAACCTCCCACCTAAACTTGAACCCAAACCCTATATCTGATGCCGTCCTTCACCCTAACACCATCATTAACCTGAGCTGCCATCCCTGTCTATCTTTAATCAGCCCTGGGTGGATTACCAATTCTTTCAGTGTTTGTGTGATATATGAAGGGTTAACAAACAATTGTGATCTGCTTTCAAGGGAATTGGGGGTTTAGTTACTTCCACCATCTCCTCTCCAGCTAACATTTAGTATCTCAATCAACATAAATGTGAACTTGGTGTCATTTCACAATCCGTCTTCTCACTCTCACATTATTTCCTGTCAATATAAGGTCCTATCTGTTAATAGGGTTAAAATAAATTAGAGAGAATGAAGAGACCATGGGTGGATTCGAAATGGTGCACTTGCATTTCTTTGTTCTCCTGGTGAGAATCAAAAGTCTGCATATTGTCAATCCTGTGATGCAATATTGCTACTGTTTCTTACTTAAGGTACTGCCTTACATGTCTTGACGAATGGACTTGATCAATAGAGGCACCTACTGGATGATAAATTTGGTTTCACACAGGGCATGACATTTATGAAGCATACTAATGTGACCACTTACTGGAACGCTAGCTATCTAGAGTATATTTAGACTTTTTATATAAATTGTACAGAATGTTTATTAAATATATATATATTTTTATATATTTTTAGGCAAGTAGAGGCAGTGTGAAACCTTTTGTGAACTTCAATGCGAAGCATGATGCAGAGATTTTGCGAAAAGCAATGAAAGGAATTGGTAGGTAGCTTTACAAAATATTTTTCTCTTAACAGATAAAAACAGTCTCAGAACATTGTGGCTACTATTTAAGATTGTTCTTGAGCTCAACAATCTCATTCCCAATATCCGACTCCTGTGCACTCATCTGAGACGATATGGATGCTTTGTTTTCAGGCACGGATGAAGACACCATCCTCATGTTACTGGCGGCTCGGTCTAATGTCCAGAGACAGGAAATAAAAGCGGCCTATAAAAAGGCTTTTGGAAAGGTGAGTGAGACTATTACATTACTGTGTTGTGCCAGGCCAGGAGTGTTATGTTTTCTTAATCTAAATTATGCCTCCTGGAAAAATGATGACATGTTGACTGCTTTTAAGCCAACCAGCAGGGCTTTTGTTTCATTTAAAGACACGGCAATACTGGATGATTAATTCATTTACAGCTAATTTTTTATTTAGTTTTTGAACCTAATACCTAAATAACTGTGTTATTATGGGTTTTTTACTGTTTTATTGGTTAATTATTGTGTTATTAATGGTTTGTTATTGTGTTATCGATGGTTAGTGTTAGTAATGGTTAGTAATAACTAAGTTAGTCACTGAGTTATTACTGGGTTATTAATGAGTAGTTATTGATGGTTACTTACTGTGTTATTTATTGGAAGTTACAGTGTTATTACTGGGCAGTTAAAGATGGTTACTTACAGTGTTATTAATGGTTTTTGCTGTGTTATTGCTGGTTAGTTATTGATGGTAAGTTACTGGGTAGGTTCTGTCTTTTCGATCGTTACTTCCTGTGTTATTACTGTTTCCTTACTGCGTTAGTTAACACTGTGATTTATGGGCTAATCTAAAGTTTTACCCATTATATTTAAATTAATTTAGTCCCAGATATGTAACTAGGTAAAATGAGTTGTACCTAGTATTAATAAATCAAAAAGTGTAACCTTCAAAAAGACAGAACCTAGCCAGTAACTAACCATCAACAACACAGTAAATAAACATCAATAATACAATAACTAAACATCAAGAACATAGTAAATAACTATCAATAACACAGTTACTAACCCTCAATAGCATAATAATTAAATATGAATAAAACAATAACCATCAATAACACAAAAACTGACCATCAGATAGTAACTAACCCTCAATAACACAGCAACAACCCAGTAAGTAACCATCAATACCACAGTATTTGTGAAATATTCTGTGTTCATTGTGACAAACTGTATTATTTTACTAATAATCAATGTAAGAATGTATAAATGTAAGAATTTTAAATCAAATTGATCCCAAAATCTGCAGTATCGCCCAGCCCTACTTTTTATTAGCAAGTAGCATATAAGGTGTAAAAATTTTTTAATAGTGGAACAAAATTCTACTAGTTTGGAGAATTGCATGTAATCATTGGCTATATCTCAACAATTGTACGGAGCATAACAAATGGCAATTCTTTCAAAGCAAAGTTGAATACGTATGAATGGAGAGAGAATTTCTTTCAAAATATCAGAGCTAGCAAAAGAATTGTGGTATTAACAGCCACGATTCCTGCAGATGAGAAGCAAGCCCACAAAGAGAGGCGGTCCGTCTGTGTTTGTGAAAGCATCTTCGTATTTTTACAGTATAACGAACAACTTTATGAAATGTGAATTGATTCTCCACAAACCTGAAATGAATTTATTTAAAAAGTGGTATAGTTAGAATAATTTCTTGTTAAATTTCCCAATATAGTAACATTATAGTTCTACTTGTTTATTGAGGTTAAATGGGTCAAATTGGAAGTTTAGTTCTAATTTTTAAAGATCGAAATTTTATAATTTATCTAAAATAGCTGGGCAAACAGTAAGAGGAAGCCCACAATTACTTTTGGAGAGTAACTACTCCAATGCTTTGATCCCATTAACTGATCCCATCAACAGTACCAATCGCAGATACAGATCAGAAACAGATGCTGCTGAAAAACAGAATGGCTTTAATGACTTCAAAGCAAATGTACTTGATCAATGCCGATATGGAATTGGAAATAATTCAGTGCTGACATGTTGTTAAAATGCTAATGAGCACAATGCTAATCTCGAGGTTCTTTGGCTTTATCATTTCTTCTTCTCTAGGATTTAGTGAAAGATTTGCGCTCAGAGCTGGGAGGGAAGCTGGAGGATCTGATTTTAGCACTTATGGCTCCACCAGCGATATATGATGCAAATGAACTCCACAAGGCCATCAAGGTAGAAACTCCATACATTCATCCATCAAACCCTGCAGAAATATTTTATAGACTACAATACCAATGATACATAGCAAAAGAGCAAATATCAAGATTACAGATGCAGTGTGAATGTTGATTCAATGTCAATCTGGAGAAACGGATTTATTCTCCATTCTTTTCCTCTGAATTTCTTATTTCCATTCAGGGAATAGGTACTGAGGATAGTGTTTTAATCGAGATTCTTGCATCCAGGACATGCGAGGAGATCAAGGAGATTGTCAAAGCTTATAAGAAAGGTAAAGGAACCAATATCGGTTAAAAATTTAAACTGCATTCCCTATTACAGAAAATAACGTTCATACACTGATGGAACTATATGATGTTATTAGTAATTGGATTAGAGCATTCCATTTGGTAACAAACAAACAAAAATAGAGGCGAGTAAAGTGGGGCAAAGAAAGACATCCGATCAGGAAATATGATCTGGGCTCAATCATAAAGATCTCTGTCACATCAAGCCCTTCCAATTAACCTTCGTTGAGAGCAATAATGAAGCAATTGTGGAGATAAGTGTTAAGGTGTCAACTGACCAGCTTCTCATGTGTCTTTGACCTAGAGCATGGAGCCAAGCTGGAGAAAGACATCATGGGAGACACCTCAGGGCATTACCAGAGGATGCTGGTTATCCTAGTGCAGGTACACACCCGAATGAAAGTCTCAAAAAGAGTCTTGTGTCCAGATTTTTTAACGAGAAAAAATACTTTACAGCATATGCAACATGATCCAATATAAAATATAAACCCAAATAAATGATAAAAAGGTAGATTTAGTAGCAAAAGTGTTGCAAATCTCTGCAAAAAAGAAGGAAATAGGAAGTTCCAAAGATTAACCAGGTTAATTAATCAAGGTCCGGTCATTTGGATATCGTAGGTTGACCTTAAAAAACATTATGGTTCGTAATCTGGTAGCTGTATTGTTATGTTGGATATCCTTATAGCCATCTTTAGAAGCATTTCCAACACAGTAGCACTACCTAAGCATCTTTTTCCTTGAGTAATGAAGGTAAAGAAGGTGGGGTTAAAGGTCTTCACTGCTTCATACATCTCAGGACATCTTTTTATCCTCGTGTTTTCTGGAGATGCCTCCAACAAAAGCCATTTTTAAAAGTAACTAGCTATTTTGAGCTTTTTGTAATTCAAATTAAAATGTGAGAAATCATCTTTCAATTTCATTTTACAAAACCCAAATTTGTGTCATCTAGTGGTGAAAAGAAAGGATAACCCCTGGAAGTACAAGACCTGTGATATGACTTGTGTTTTTCAAAGTTCTGGTAAAAAAAAGTACAATGGCAAAAAAGTGCTTGGAAACTGTGTATGAGGTTTAAGGGAGGTTCGCCCGCCAAAATTTCACCAATTTTGTGAAGAAAAAAAAACATTGATGTAAAATTTATAAACTGACAAAATGTATTACGCCAAATTTTTTTTTTTTTGGTACAATTAAACTTTTCAAATGCATATATATGTTTTGCAATGTACACCATTGTTGCTCCTGTAGCAGAATAAATATCACATGCAACTTCTTCACAACACAGGCCCCAAATAGATTTTATAACAAGTAATCTCAGCTTTGACCCATATACTCCTTATCTGGAACGGCTTGCATATCTTGGTCGTGTATGCAGCGAGGGAGAGATAGTAGTAAAAGATGAGGAGCTTCCTCTGATGAGGATAACCTGAGCAGCAGTGAAGTCAGCCTTGAGTAATTAAAGCTGCTCTTGAGTTAATGTCCCAGAGCAGATTAAATGCTTCTCAGGGTGAAGTGAGTGTAACTCAATATCACAGTTTACCTGATGAAGGGAAATTTCCATCTTAAGGGATTGAGTCGGGCTGTTCTCTTACACTACGTCTCTTTTACTATGTAAACACAGGGGAAAAGAGAGGAGGGAGTGGATGAGAGCCGGGTGGAGAAAGACGCCAAGGTAAAGACAAACACATTCACACATTTGTTCCATTCAAACAGCTTATACTGATGGTTTTGGCTTCTCCAATGTTACTCAAAAGCAGGAAAGCTTGATCAAAGTGTGATGAGAATATATTACCGGTAATTATCTGTTGAAAGTTTTGGTATCTGCTCCCTCTTGACTAATAATTTAATTCTAATTCTCCATTAATTGTCCAAATAAAACCATGTGTTGATTAAAATGGGTAAAATTAACTGGTTCCCTGATTGTCTTCAATTGTCTAGCCAGCAACAGTTTGACTTTTTTTTCTACTATGTGAGAATTGGTGATAAAAACTTCAATGTTGCACAAACCTGACATTTTAAGCTATATGAGATCTCATTGCCCAACTCATTTTACAATATTTAAAATATTTAACAATTTTTTTTCATGTAGATTTGCTCATATTGAATTACGTACAACACTAAATGTAATCACGTCACTCCTTCTATTGGAGTCTACCTGCAAAACTAAATGCACATTGAACCTCAGCCCTACTCAGAGAGATATAGACCTGTTGCTATTCTGTTCATTTCTGTGAGACATAGCCAATCAACAATCAAAGCAGTCCACAACGCAGTCGTCCAATCACAGCTATCTCCCAATCACTCACCTGCCATTAAAAGACTGCTCCCAGATTGTCAGATATACGGTTTACACCTGCTGACTCTCCAGTGTGACTTTGCATACCTGGCTTAACTCCTGTTTCCCTATTGAACTCTTGTAAACCTCTGTACTACCTCAAGACTCACCTATCCTCAGGTATCTTCTGCTCTGGTAACCTGCTTCTTCTCATTTGGCTTTTCGTTTGGCTCGGACTGATTCTTGACTGATAAGCAAACTTATCTCTGTAGATAGAGACACTGTATTGCACTAATGCCCAATGGAGTTTGATACCCTTAGTGTATTTGTCTAATAAGCCTTAAATTATATTATTTACTACACTTTTCTTGCCAACTACTGGAAATATACTTAGTTTTTCCACTGCACGACACGGTACAGTTCAGTTCAGGGTTTTAACGGCTTTCCACTGTGTTGTGGCTGAGGAACCAACAACATTTCTGGAACTCGCTTCAAGGAGGCTCTAGAACTGGCAACATTCTCTTGATTGGCAGACAGAGTCATCATTGAATGAGTCACTGAACACACAAACACTGAGTTTGTTCCAGTCCCACTTGGGCAGAAGAAGTGGAAAGCTGTGTAAAACCAATACTCCAAGAAGCAGACACAACAGTCCATCGGCGCGTTTGGGATCCATTGTTATTTTCCGGATATTTCCTCATCTCATGTCGCACTCTTTATTACGTCATGGAGGGGGTGGCACTAAGATGCTCTGATGATGACTATCACAACCCACCTCCTACACTAAAACCTATGGAAAAGCAAGCAGGCTGAACTGAACTGTGCCGAGCTGCTTGCAGTGGAAAAACACCAAGAGGAAGAAATTGTTCTGGGCCCGGACCATACTCTTCTTGATTTTGCAATCTGTGGGGAGGTCCTTTGGTAAAATATTCCACTGATGATGTTTCAGGAACTCTTTGCTGCCGGAGAAGAGAAATTCGGCACAGATGAGGACAAATTCATCAACATACTGGGAAACCGAAGTGCAGAACACTTGAGGAAAGGTCTGAATTTACATATATCTGTTTTAGAGTGCTTTACGCATTCTGAAGAGCTACGCAAATGACTCCAGGCTGTTGTTACAGTGTTTGAGGCTTATAAAAAGATCGCCGGCTGTGACATTGAAGAGAGCATAAAAGACGAGTGCACTGGAAACCTGGAGGCTCTGATGCTGGCTGTGGGTATGAAAAAGTGCGGCTGTACATATAGAGCAAGATTAAGCTCAAATGCACTGATTGGGACGTGATTGTAATGGGAGAACGGGGCAAGCTTCATGCTTGCTTTTTAGCTGTTGAGTAGCAATAATTTCTATTTAAATTAATTTAATTACACCTATATTGTCAGCGTTGTTAAAAGAAAACCATTTGATGAAGCTTTGACTTTATCTTCTGGACAAAGAAGTTGAAAGACTTTGGAATAGAGGAAACATATGCCACAGCAAAAGAGTTGATTTCGGGTGTTGATTCTTTCGGAGTTGTTTTTAACACTGTTTGTTATTTAAACACATTCAGAGTGGGTTATTTACCAGAGTTGATTTAACAGTGTTAAATTAACCCGGGTAGAGATGCAGTTACACTCCACCCACTTGGTTCATATATGCGGGTTTTCACCACCAGTTGGGCCAAAGTATTGCACTTATGTTGTGTAGTGATATGCCTACTGAAATGCCTATTTTTTTGTCAAATAAGCCATGTGCTCATTGTTGAGTGAGCATTTTTATCCACACAAGGTGCTGAAAAGTGAGGACAGATGCATTTAAAAAAATGTCGGAGTTGAGCTTTTTCAAGCCATTTAACATTCAAACAGAAAACAATATATCTGATGATTCTTTCTTTTCATGTTTTGATTAAAATGAATTTCATAAATAAAATCTAAAGTGTGTTTCTAGTTCATTTAACCTCATTTTGAAAGTAAAATTGTAAAAAGTAACTCTTTAAAGTGTTATAACTGTATTTAAGTGTCAAGATACTAATACTAATGTTCCAGAGTGATTATCAATAACTCAGACAAGGTTCAATGCAACTGTCTTGGTGTCGTTTTAACACTTTTGGGGAGTTATTTAATTAACTCTCAATCTGTGTTTAAAAAAAATCAACTAGTTTGATTGTGTCAATTTAACTTAGAAAAGGTTGAGCCATATAAACCCAAAAAAGTGTAAAAATCAAGTCCGTGGGAGTCATCCCCTCTACTTTTTGCTGTGTGGATGTTTTAGGGGATTGTGCTGTACGATGAATTATGAAGAGTTCAATATTTATATAAAAAAAATCTCATGATATCTCTCTCTCTCTAGTGAAGTGCGCTAAAAGTGTACCGGGATATTTTGCGGAATCCCTCCGCGACTCCATGCGGGTAAGAGTTTTCGTTTGACTAAACCATTAAACTTCATTATCACTATTTACTGCATGAAAGATAAATATGCCAATATTTTTTTCCTTCAACAAACATAAGAAATACATTTCAAAGGTTTATGTTTTTTGTTTTCTTTGGATATAGAATTGACTTCCACATAGCCTCTAGTCACAGTCCAAACACTTCAACATGACCCAATATAACTCGATCTGAAGCTGCACCTAAATTTCCAAAGTCATGTCCAAAGCAGAAGGTTCTGGTCGGAATCTAAAGTTTCGCACTGCAACATGTTTATAGCCACATTTCTGCAATAACCTCAGTATGAGAACTTTTTTATGAGAAGCAAAAGGAATTTTTTTTAATGTTTATAAAAAGAGCTCCCTCACCCAGAGTACCAAAGACATCTTTCTCTTTACACACTTTTTGCTGCCCCCTAGAGGCTGGTTGATATTATACATTCAATACATATCAAACTAGACCCTGGCATCCTTAGTTTTACGGCTAACTGATTATTTCATTTTACATGGATTTTTTTTTAACAGTGGATCAGTTTCATCGAATTGGGTTTGTAAAGTTTGTTTTGTTTTTATTTTTTCATAGATAATTTATCTCATAGTGACCAGTCTGTATCATTTTTTAAACACAACGAAGTACTAGTTTATCCATATGGGAAAATATATGAATTATTGTTAAAATAGAGACAAACAGCAGCCGATTCTTTAAGCATCACTAGGTGTGCAGGAAAATATAGATGCATACGATAAATGCAAGTCTACATCTCACTGTGCTCTGATTGGCTCTTTTTGTTCTCAATGAAAGTTTTCATAAAACTGTACTATTAAAATATGAAATAACACAAAAAAATATTGCTGGTTTGCCACATCCGAGTATGCCTTTTATTATGATTAGTAGATTTAGCTAATAAGCAGCCCTTTTGTTCATTTATTAAGTTGAATTTCTGAGACATTGCACATGATACACTGCAAAACATACCAGTTAATAAACTAAACTAAGTGAGAAAACCTTAAAGATAGAGTTTTAAGAAGATTTAACAGGAATGTATTATACTAACAGAATACCCTCATACTGACATTACATTAAAGTAACTTAAATAATTATTACACTCTATTAAAGGTACAATTGTAAGATCCTCCCATTAATCCTCCCTAGTTCTATGGTGAATGGGTTTTGCTGGTGCCTATCAAGCTCACATAGGGCAAAAGGCAAGGTACACCCTGGACAGCTCACCAATCCTCATTAATTCCTAATGGAAATTTAAAGTAACCATCTCAACTAAAGCTTGTTTTTTGACTGGGAGAAAACCTACACACGTACAGGGAGAACCTGAAATCACTGCTCGCTCTAGCTTTGAATAAAAGACTAACAGAGTCGACTGTGCCACAGTACTTCATTCTTTGTGTATTTACATTACTGTAATAGTACAAAATGGTGTATGCAGAGAAATCCGGACTTAATGACCCCAGGGTTTGATTAAAAAAGTTCTGAACTTTTCCTAAAGATATTTTATCTCAAGCTTGAAAGATGTCGCCATGCGTTCATTCTGAGAGTTCAATTTCGATTTAGAATTTTTGTTATACATTTTCAGCGTGCAGGCACTGATGACGAGACTCTGATCCGCATCATGGTGTCCAGGAGCGAGGTCGACATGCTGGACATCAGAGCCATCTACAAGAAGAAATATGGGGAATCCATCTACAGCACCATCCAGGTGCAGTTACACATGACCACAGCTTTAGCCCTGTCTCAGTCAAACACATCCATCTAACACAGACCTCACGCTGCCTTGAACTACACTCACCGGCCATTTTATTACGTACATATTGCCAGTACCAGGTTGGACCCAATTTTCGATCAGAACTGCCTGAATTCTTCTTGGTTTAGATTCAACAAGGTACTGGAAACATTCCTCAGAGAGTTTGCTCTATACTTACATGATTGCATCACACAGTTGCTGCAGATTTGTGCATGATGCGAATCTCCTGTTCCACCACATCCTAAAAGTGCTCGATTGGATGGAGATCTGGTGACTGTGGAGCTTTTTGAGTACAGTGAACTCACAGAAACCAGTCTGTGATTATTCACGCTTTATGTCATGACGCATTATCCTGCTGTAGCCATCAGAAGATGCACTGGTACACTGGTCATAAAGGGATGGACCTGTTCAACAACAATACTCAGGAAGGCTGTGGCATTACCCCCCAACACCATTACATCAACATTTTTCCAATCTCCTATTGTCCAATTTTGAAGACTCAGTTTCCTGTTCTTAGCTGACAGGATTGGCATCGGTGTGGTCTTCTGCTGCTGTAGCCCATCTATCTCAAGGTTCGACGTGTTGTGCGCTCAGAGACGCTCTTCTGCATACACCGGGGTGTTGTTATTAGTGAATATCCCAATAAATCAACAGTTTCTGAAATGCTCAAACCAGTTACCATGCCATATTCAGTCACTTAAATCACCTTCCTTGCCCATTCTGAAGCAGCAGATCATATTGACCTAAATGCATTGAGTTTAGGCTTAGGGTTAAGGAGCAGTTGGACAGGTGTACCTAATAAAGTGGCCTGGTAGTGTATATGAAAGTACAGTAAAAAATATGTGTTGATTTAACATTTTCGTGATTTCTGTGTTTTAGGAAGACACGGATGGAGACTACCAGAAGGCCCTGCTTTACCTGTGTGGAGGAAACGATTAGACACGAGCCAACTTTCCACATGATTGTTGTTTTGTATCTTCTAATTTTCGCTTTTTCTCACATATTTGTAGTCTTAGAGTTAGTAGCGTCATGCTGTAGTTTTTTCTTTAATGCTGTCAGTGTGGTCTTTGACATTTTGACATTTTAGGAGGTTCATTAAGTTAAGATACACCATTAGTGTTTGAAACTGTGTGATTACTTTAAAAATAAAGCATAATTGTTTTCCTCATATTGTTTTACTTGCTCAACAAGCAATGCAACAGTTTTGTCAATAGATGGCAGTATTTTCACACTTGTATTAATTCTTGCATAACTCGCTCATCATACGAAGGTAAAGGGGCTTTGCACATCTTGGACAGGCCACCAGCTCTTCAAAGAGCCACACAAATCCATGCAGTTTGGAGCCATATGTGACAAAATTACGGTAGTGGTACAAAATAGTAGGGTGCCAACTGAGGATTTATTCATTTCAAATTAAAAAAGTTTTAAAAACTGAACTATTACTTTAACTAAACAGCTACTTAAACTAATAAACAAAACTTGTGAAATAAAGTAACTGTTTGAGATTCCCAGAAAGCAATAAATCTGCAATTCGCTATACAAAAAAAACTAAATGTATAAATGTAACCTAATATAAAAAAGAAGTAGAAGCTCATTAGTGAGATGGTGCATAATGCCCACAGCCCACGTCCAAACTATGCCCCCTTTTGACTATAGTCCTGGCACCGCTAGCCTGTTCCAGAGGCCAATTTGTGTGGGGGAAATGAAGGAAACGGAGAAAGGGGCACCAATCTGTTATGTTAAATTGCTTAAAAAGCAACATTTGAGAGAAAGACCAATCAGGAGAAACTTGATTTAAAGGAGCTTGGACAAGATCAGATCGTCCCGAGATATTTGTAACTCTGCATTCACATAACAGAGGAAGAAAATATTCTCCTGCAGTGCTCCATGGTATGAAACTTAGCTAACTGGGTGAGGCAATGTTTTACTCCATTTTCCATGTCTCATTTTTTCAAAGCCCTAAGATCAGACCCAGGATAGACACAGACAGGGATTTCTTATTACTTATATCTCACAATTGTGACTACTTTTGAGATATCTGACTTTTAACCTCACATTTGCGACTTTACATCTAATAATTTTGAATTGGCGGCAACATGCTTCTATAGAAAACTTTTTTTGTTCATTTAGAATTCTGATACAAGTTAATTGTCTCTGATGGGTCAAAGGAATGTTTCAGTCTGCAGCATTACAGAACACTTTAACTCAATCCACGATGAATGTATTGTAGAATGCAGCGGATACTTCCTCTTTTATTCCTTTACAACACTGCGTATAATAATACATTTACAAAATGAACTATTAAGAAGTGCAGAGACTGTAACAAGAGCACTTTGTTCAATTTGGAGTGGAATGTGGGTCTGTGTGTGTCTAAATCTCTATAATGCTCTCAGCCCAAAGCCTTTCCTCTTTACAGATCTCCACTGCTTCCAAAATGGACATTATTAAGTTCATTCTTTGGCCAATCAGAGTTCCGAAAGTCAAGGTGTGAGATCAGGCCACCTCAAAAAGCCCCGCCCCACAGATCAACAGCAAGTGATGTGTTCCCTGGGAGGTTACATTGAGTTCAATTTGATTAAATGAAGCTCAAATATCAACTTATATTGAATATTTTCACTTTTGTCTGTTTAATACTCAATTGCATATTTATTTGTAGCTTATTTATTTGCAATAAAAACATTTATCAACATTTATTAGACACTTTTTTTTCTCAAAACATAAAACCGTGGCGTAGTTTTCCCCAAAATGCCATACGTTCTTTCCATCAATATAAATAATTATTAACAGTAAAAGTGCTTAAATGTTGCTTTACAGAGAGTTCAGATATCCACTGGGCAAAACTTTTGTGCTTGGAGATCGGCAGGAGATCACAATATCTTTCCAACATTTAAATTTCTCGTCTTCGTAAATTGTTTCTATTCTGGCAGTTATTGAATGGCTTTTGATGCCTCCCCACAGATGAGACAAGCACCATCTCATCAAAATCATTTGATATTGCTAACAAAAAGGCAAAGCACTGAAGATGTGTTTGCCGCTATTCTGTGCACCATGGATTGTTTTGAATTGGTTTACTTAACTTTTGTAATTAAGTAAACCAAATTTTTTTTGTTGAAATGCCGAATTTCGAAAAAAGTGAAGACATAAAGCAGCAAAACATGTGCAATATCAGGTTTTGTCAAACAACAATAACAAGTGGTACTTTTTTCCCCAATTAAATGATGCCAGTATAACCCGGACACTATCCGCATCTGGACAACTTGCCTTGTACGTTCATATCCACCACTCTATGCTCAACTACAAGTGTGTGAATTTGTGAATCAGACATAACACAGTTTATTTTATGTGGATATTGCATGTTTAAAGATGATTCAGTCCATTTACATTTATTCATTTGGCAGATGCCTTGCCCTTGATCCATTATTTTGTCAGTTCTTTTATCCCAGTTCCATGGGATTTGAATCCGTGACCATTAGATTTTTAGCGAATGTGGGTAACGTGAGGTTTATTTTAGTAGTTCAAAATTCCAAATTTATGGGTGTAACAATATATCGTGGGAAAATATATCACAAAACACAATTGTACCGAAGCGTATCGTGGAGCTACTGAGATATGGCCCCGTAGCTGAAGTGTATTTGCTTCTTAAAAGTGATTGTGATACTAGTCACTTCTGAAACTTCTTTAACTTGTCTGCTTGTTTAATGTAATATTTACTAGGAGAAAATTATCCTTTACTCGAATTTTAAGAAAGATTATAAAATTAGCTCTTTCCGTCACTTAGAGTAAAACATATGACTTTTTGCAAACATTAACATTGCCCCCTAGTGGATGGATTGTTAGGGTCAAATGCTCTCAAACAAATAAAGCTACATTGTAGCCTTCTTAGCTTTGTAGTCAAAACTTTTTAAATTCCACTTTTTCCAATTATGTTTGTTATGTAAACATAATCAATTTTTAAGATTTCAGTTTTTAAAATCACAAGTAATTGTGTATTTAATCTAAAATCATATTCTGATCAAAGAAAACACAATGAAACAAGTAAATGTTTTAATTTTTTCAGCTCTTTACCAAGTCTGCCCATGTACACGGTAATTCTGGGATAAAACCCAAGGCTGGTTTCAGCCTCCTGTGAGTTCCTGGCAGCCAGTGATTATGACATCAAACATGCTCTTGCTTGTTAAGCCCTTTCATTTACTACAGCGCATGGTTTCAAAATGCCATGTATAGAAACAGAACTGTTGTAAACCAAATGTTGCCATCAAAGGAGAATAACCATTACATAGAATTAATGAACTAAGATTTCATTAAAGAGTTGAAGAAAAAACTTTTCCAGAGGATAAACCAAAACTCAGTCGACAGAAAGATATGTACACCTAGAAGCTATTCTAATAATGCTAGAGTTGGAATAATTAGCATAACACATATTAGCCAAATTACCAAAGAATACAAATTTATTGACAGCATCAACAAATACAGGAAATAGTTGTTTCCCATCAAACCAAACTCAGTCATGCGCATTCATCACTCTCGATCATGAGGAAGAGGAAGGTGCACACTGAAGACCAGGAGCTCTTGCAGAAGTTCTCAGCCGCTCTCAGCCTCTCCAAACGCTCAGAGCAGAGCTTACTCTCTGGTAACAGGACTCTGGGGGTCTTTCTTTCCTCCTCCTTCAGTCTGAAGTGCACTCGGCAGCCTGCAGCTCTGACCACCACTTTAGCGTCCCGACACAAGCGGCTTTGGTTTCTCAGCACGCGCGCCACCAGTTTCCAGTACGCTTTGGGGTTCGATGCGTGTTGTGGACACGTGGAGAGGTTGGATTGATATTCACAGCTGAAAGAATCCGCTCCGTTTTTGCACGAGAGTCCTAATACGAAGACATCCACCGCACGCTCCACGACCCACGAGCATCGCGCTCCGTCCAGCAGAGAAAACCTTCCTTTGGTGGCACTTCCGTTGCGCTTTACATCGCGCTGTGCTTTTTGTCCATTAGTCCGTGCTCTCCTTTGTTCATAGCCAGTCACATGGACAACGGCACAGAAGAAAACCAGAAGCAATGTAATGCGCGCGCGCATCCTGATTTAGTCTTAAACAGCAAAATTAAGCTGTAACATTTGTGCTCGCTCGTTTTTGGAAATAAGTCAAGTTACAAATTAAGAGGGCTAGGTGGTTTAGCATACGAGGGTCCTGGGTCTGCCATTTATACGGGATTTCGCGCACGCGCCTCTCTCTCGTTCCACATGCGTGTGTATTAATGAGACAGGCATTAACTTGATAGGAACTGCTGGGTCTCTCCTAATGAAACAAACTGTGCTCATTTCGTTGTTGTGTACGTAATTTACAACCACACCTGCAATAATTTGAATTCTTAACAGGGCGAAATCACTCTCATTCAATGAATCGATTCATTTGAACACGCCGCTCCGTTTAAAAAGTACCGTGGAAACCGCAGCAGGTGTCGAACATTTGCTGTTTTTGTCGAATAAATGCGATGAAGGGGCTCCATAAAACAACCACAACAGCCGCGGTACCAATTTAGTCAAGCATGTTTATTTTGAAGGCATAAAAAAGCCTCAACTTACCACACGTCCAAACATTCTCCCTATGTTTGGTGTTGGCCATAGGCGTTATTGCGATGTTTGCCTTTTCTAATATACTTTTTAAAAAAGTTAACAGCAGTATTAAGAGACTGATTTTAGATAACCCTGAATACACGAGCGAATTGATTGTTGGCAAACACAGCAACTGACGAGTCACTACTTTAAGAATCAGTTCGACTCCTCAAAGTGTTCATGTTGAAAGCAACCGTTTTGGAGTAGGAAGGATACGAAGGTATGTAGGAAAATGCCAATAATATTTAGCCATTAGTACTAAAATAATTGATTATTTTAGCTAGTAGCTTACTGGACAAGTTTTGAGAAGCATAAATACATCAGCCTCCAAAGTAAATCAAAATAATATATGATCCTGATGACACCAAGTCATGTTCATCTCAATTATCAGTGATATACAGTAGTCCAGCCACAATATCCAAAAATAAGGCATTTTATTTTTGGTCCAATGCACAAACCACCCCCATCCTTCAATCCAGAATTCAGTTTCATCATCAATAATACCAGTTCCCAATGAGTTTGGAGTGGTAGCCACTTTTTTTCCAGATAGCAAACAAACTAAGTTAATTAACTTGATAACTGACTTTTTGCTTATTGAAATAATGTTGATTTAATGTCAGGAAGCCCTGTGAAGCAGGGATATGTATAGTTTCAATTTCATATAAACAAACCAATTGCATCAGTATCGCTCATGTTTAAGTTCCTGAAGCTACATCATTATTGTCATTATCAATATTGATTCAACATCTGTTTAATATCTGGGTAAAGCAATAAAGTTCTGTTTGAAAAAATGTCTTGACCAAGTGTGAAACTAAACGTGCATAATCTGCCGAAGATGCTTTTGAAAAACTTGAAGGCAAAAAAATTTGAAGACAGATGATTAATTGGAACAGACTTTGCATTACAGACAATAAACTTGGATTTTAGGAACAGGCTTGTTATGGGAGCTCCTTGGACCAAAGCCTGGAAGGAGGGGATAGCAATAGTGTACTTCTGTGTGATTGCAGTACCACTTTAATCCAGAAACTTATACATTGGCCATTTTTTACACACAGTTGTAGCTTCTTAGAAACACAAAACAAAAGCCATGGCAAAACTAAACATTTATTTGAGCATTCTCAATCAACTCACTAAATGCATAAACAAAGATGCATTTACAATACAGTTCAAAGGATTTATACAGATTTCACATTACCATAAGAAACTTAAATGATACGCGAGTGCACAATCCTGATAAATATGTAAAACAGCAGATTATACTTATTTTAAACCAAAGATACTCTGGTGATCATGAGAAACTAGAAGTTAATTAGTCATGTTTAGTCTAAAACAGAATATTCTGTACATTTGCCACAATTACTGTATGTCTTGAAGATAGTTTTACCATAAAGCGACCTTTGTCCTTCCCCTTCATCACCCAGAGCAATCATGAGTATTGAACATTTTGGAATCTTGAATCCGGTTTGACATTTGAAGCTGTTTTTAGTGACTGCAAAAGAAAAGAGAAGAAAAAAAACATTCAATCTCTTTCAATTTTGTTTGATCATACTGGGCCACAATGGTACATTATTCATTTGAACAGACCTACACACAGCCACAAACACAACAAATAACCGGTCTAAGAGAAATAGAACAATGTGCTACATTCCTTGAATTTTATTCTACAATCTCAGAGATTAATAATTATTTCAGAGAAATCCTACATTTTTAATATTACGGGTAAACATATTTTGATCCATGAGAACCACTGATAAGTGAAACGTGTCACATGTTGGTAGAACCAATCTTGGCCAAGGTTCTCCAAAAGAGCCTCGAGAACAATTACAGTAGACCTACTGTTGCAGGCTATGGATGATGTTTAGCATCTCGAGAACGGTTTGGTGTAAGATACTTTCGGTCACATTGATGTATTGATTCAGTTACTTTGCTCTTTTTAGTTCGTCAAGATTAGCAACTTATAGTCATGACTAACCCAACACATTCAGAACATTTCCAAAACTATATTGCAAACTGTTTCAATTTGTAATTTCATGTTCTACATAAAGTGGATTTCCATTTTTGTCCATTGTGCCTATACAATAAAGTAAACAACAATGTATTTTTACACACACAAGCATCGTTACCTTGTTGCTAGTTTCGGAAAAAGCCTATGAAGAAGGAGCATATGCCTTTCAGGGAGCGCCAGCAGTATTCCTGCGCCAGTCTGTGGGCCTCACTCTCAGGCAGTGTGGTTGGCACAGCAGGTCTTGGTGTAATGGTTTTTCTCTGATGGTAATATTTGCGTACTTTGTTCTGATTGGGCTTCAATGGAGATGTTCTCGCTGGCTGTCTTTTTAAAGCGTCTGACCTTGTCGGCATAGGTTTGGGAATTCCCTGGGGCTGTGATACCCTCACAGGCTCAGTTCGACCTCTTGGTATGGCGTCTTGTGAGGAGGCAGCGGTGAAGACCATTCGAGCTTCATCGGAAGCTTTCCTGCACATTATGGGTTTGTAAACCCGCTGGCCTTCCTGGCATGCGTGGGGCAGCTTACGGAGGTCCCACATCATCTGCCTGTAGTAATGCACGGGGTTGTTGACATATGAGCGGCAAACATTAGGTTTACCCTGGTACTCGCACCAGTATGAGCGTTGTTGTCCCTGGCAGGAGATTCGGAGCTTGGTCAGGTCGCCCTGTCCTGTAACGCTCATGTAGCATTCATCTTTGGTGCCTTTGGTGAGAAATTCAATCATCTCTTCCCAAAGATTCTGGCCGAGAGCTGCATGGAGGCAGCAGGTTAGCAGGAGGGTGCTCACAAGGCTCCGCATGGCGAGAAGATGAATTTTAGACATCCGAGGGCTCTATTTAATGGCTTGGGACAACAACCCAACATTTGGCTTCCTGTGTTTGGGGGTGGGGGGTTATTTTTGCATCGGTCTCTTGGCACTGGCACACATAAGAAACCAACTGAGGAGACTGCTGGAGCATGGTGTGTAAAGAGTAGGGTGATGATTTACACACCCAATTCTGGAACTTTCTGGCATTTAGTCGAGGGTACACCACAGCTATGTGAGAACTTTAAAAAGAAGCATTTAGAGGAGTTAGAACTGTAAAAATAAAAGAGTCTTTATTCGTTAAACTGGTTCAGCTTTTAAAACCTCTATTCATTAGTAAAGAGCATTTTTAAAACACACCGAAACTGGCAAACATTGTCACTTAAGCCATGTATAAAATTGACCAGAAAAATGTTGTTTTCATCTTAACTTTTATTCACAATATCTTACAGTTTTAGCCAGCCTAACCACATGTACTTGAAAACCAATGGCACTGACGATCAGGCCCACCACAAAAAATTCCTTGAGCCAGCTTGAACACAGAACATGTGCATGCTACATGTATTATGGCAAAACAGAGTCTGTGAGGTGAAGGGACTTTTAAATTTTACCTGAGGCCCTGATAGCACTCCCATACACACACACACACCCACTCGCATACACGCACGCACGCACAAGGAGAAGAGGATCTGAGCAGACATACAGTACCATCTGAAATAATGGCCAATGGTCCAAACAGGATAAGCATATGCATTGATGACGGGGTAAAATCTGTGGTCAAGTCTTGTTTGTAGCAAATGTAACAATCTGAGTGTTATTCATTTTAAAGGGAATCTCAGCTTAAAACAGAAACTTTGATTATTTGTGTTTCCCCATTCAAGGTTTTTGATAACTACATATTGTTACTGCCCACATAATGACCCAATGTCTTCTTTGTAACATTCCATAACTTAGAACACACCCAAAACTCTTTTACAGAGACTAGAGGTCTATTTTATCTGCAGAGTGAAGATGTTGTGCTAATCTAGGGTGTTAAAAATTCCAAAACAGCCAACCTTTATTCCTAAAAACACTTTAGCAGGCAGCAACTCAACAGTGACTTTCCAAATCTTTTCCACACATGAAGAAATGCTACCTGAATCTATGGATAATCACTTATTTTTCTGGAGTGCTCTTATGTATGTTGTATGTATTATCGGTTTGAACAGCGATCCATTTTTAATAATAACTAGATACCTAATATTCATCCATTTAAAAGTATAACTGTATGTTTAGATTCATTTAGAGCCATGGTACACACCACATTAACCATTAGAAGTCCACTGCCTTTTACAATTTTCTTCATTAAATTACCTTTTTTTGGTGACAATTCTTAAAATATTTTTTAGTACAACCCCAGCCTTGTTTTTTTTCATTACATTACAAAGAAAATACACAAGGAACCTGAAATTCACGAACAATTCATTTCACGGGGGTCTGCTGGTTCTAGCTCACATCAGGCGAGAGGCCATATCGCAAGTTATGTACTTCCAATGGTTATCTCTTATTTTCACCACTAGATGGCACTAATGCCACAGATTTGGGGTCTGCAAAATGAAACTGAAGTACATTCTCACATTTGAATTTGAAAAACCTTTGAAAAATTTTGTATCTCAACTCTTTTGCTATTCATTTAAAAACAAAATATCAAAGTTATAACTTTTTTGAAACCTACACATTATATGTGATATCAAAATTAAACAATAGGTGGATTGCGTCGTTCCAACATAAAACAGCTGGTGTGACTGGCACATGCAGAGACTTCTAAGGGTTAAAGGTAATTTTCAAAAATCCATAATAGGGGCTTCTTAAAGGGACAGTACCACATAGAATTTATGAAACCCTTATCAGGAATTTTTTTGGATGGTGACTATTTTTCACATATTTAGAGGGACGTTGGCCTTTCAGAGCGTTTTGTAAAAGAAATTAATAATTTACCTGCCATGACAAAAACATCTAATATACGATGTTATAAAATGTCACTGTAGAGGGAACTAAGGATTAAATAATTTCTGCATGGATTTAGCTACTAATAGGCAACTGAACTGGTAGCACCTTAATTGTTATGGGAATATTGTGGTTAAAGATTCTGTGTTTTTGGACAAACTGTGATATTTTTGGGTGATCTCTTTTGGGTGAACAAACCCAAATCTATCTGTGCCGATATTTTCAAGCATGTACGGTATGTTAATTAGGAACATCTGAGGCTTAAGGGTAGCTGGCATTGCTCAGTTTCATTAAAAGAAGTCCCTTCGGCCTCTCTGTGGACTCGACTTTTTCAATGTTAAAAGCACTATAAAAAGAACTGAAGAAACAAGAATGCAGCAGTTGAAGCATTGTTATGCCTGGATTTCTCAATTCCTCTGTAAACAAAGACACATGAAGAAGTTAAAACTGACTTAAACTTTGAAGCATCTCTCTGAGTTGTCAGAGAACCCCTTGCAGAGGGGACAGTCCAAACGACTAGCATACGTTCAAAACATGATCAACAGGTCGCATGAACATGGAAAACTTGTCCCAGCTTCAAGTACTTGAGTTTCCTTTTCTGAATGTGGCTCGAGTTGATGCAGCGATTCACAGCGAGAGTCTGAACAAAGAAGAATGAACACAGAGACAGTTAGTTTGGGCAACCCATAGATTATTGTCAGATACCATAAGGTACACTCTTGGTTTTAAAGGTACACTCTGCTATGGTTATAAAAAATTGGCTTATAATAATAACAATAATACATTTTTGTTCTAGGTGTCAAGAAAGACAGCAGAGCATATAAAAACAAATTAACATCTTAACAGAAAAAAAGACACAGACATTTACAGCAAAACTGAGACCTCAAGATGGAAACTCCTGTCTAAATAAAAAGGTCTTAAGAGCTCTCAGTTTTAAATATTTTTTTTTTCTCAGTAATTCTTTTCAAAGCTTGGGGGCTGCATATCTGAAAGCCCTTGGACACACAGCTGTCTAATAGCCAGTAGTCTATTTTGGATGGTGCTTGTATAAAACTGATGGGGTGCTATGTTTCTGTCTGTCTGGTAACAAGTAATGGAAAGTTTTAGGGGTGTAATGATGCACTTCGCTTACAATACCTCGATACAGTGTCTGTGATACTTTTTTATTTCAATAAGCCATCCCATCATTGAAAAATAAACATAATTTTATAACCTTCTGAGAGGGTATAGTTTTTAGAGCGTTTGCTACCATCCATTCCCTAGGGGGCAGTGTAATTGTTTGCCATAAGTCATCTTTTCTACTCTAAGTGATGGAAAGAGCTAATGTTATAATCGTTCTTGCTTCAAATGTGAGTAAAGGAGTCTTCTAGAAAATATTACAAAAAACAAGAAGACAATTTAAAGAAGTTTCAGAAGTGACTAGAAGCAAATACAGTTCAGCTCCCATTAGCTCCAAGATACGTATTGTGACAATTATATTGTCCCACATGATTTATTTTTTCACCCTTAGTGTGTTTACATTCTAATATTATATCTGAACTGAAATCAATGTGTATCAATATTATTAATCAATACACATATTAAACATTAACAATATAGAGAGAAAGACAGATTTCCTCACAGTAAACATACTCATGCACCATCTAGAGCAGGGGTCTCCAACCCGGTGCCCGCGGGCACCTTGTCGCCCGTGAGGACCACATGAGTCACCCGCCACCTGTTCTAAAAATAGCTCAAATAGCGCCACTTTCCAGTGAGCTGAATCTAATTTAATATGATTGCTATTCTTGTTTAAATGACACATGCACGTAAATATGTGATAATATTTAAATAAAAAAAAAATGTATATTTATATGTACTATGACCGGGGAGAGTTGAAAGATCACATGATGCGCTACGACGAAACAATTAAGCAGCGATCCCAATAACGGCTTCCCAATAACTGAAAGAAACTGATACCAGATTTGGTTTCCAGTAGTTAAATGTTAACAATGAAAAAAATTATCTTAGCTCACTTTTTGTATTTCTATGATTTATTATTTGTACATTGGACATTGTGATTTCCTTGGACTCTTGTAGAAGTGATCATTTTGACGTGTTTTGAACTTGTATATGTTTTTTTTCAATTTAAATAACACTTGCTCTAAGACAAATCATAAATATAAAGTGTTGCATATAAATATTTATTTGTTTATTACCTTGTTAATTAATTTAATTCATATTCAGTGTGAGAAATAATTCACATGATCAGTGTCTTTGCAGATATGAATATCCTTAATTATTAATAAATTCAGAAGAGGGTCTCAAAGTGGTAGCCCTTTGCATTAATCAGTAACCAGGAAGTAGCTCTCGGTTTCAAAAAGGTTGGTGACCCCTGATCTAGAGCAATATAAGCATGAAGGACATTCTGAGCAATATTTTCATAGTTGTAGATTAGTAGATATTCTACAAGTATTAGAATAGTTGTAATTATGCAGAACAATGTTTTCAATTCTTCAACAACTGCACCATTACAGCCAGCTAGTCCTGGACAGCATTTTGGTTTCAACTTGTTTGGTGCCATCACAATAATTTAAAACAATATTATGTTTGTACGATTGTTCTATTATGTTTTGAATACAAATTTGTATAGATAACAATTTGTATAGATATCCGTGAAAAAAAAAAGTCTCTTGTACAGCCCATAGAACATTGTTCAAAAGATTGAGAAAGACTAGAGTGAAGCAAGGCCAATGAAAACTTACTTTTGTAAAAGATTCAATTCCAGTGTCCAATATCACTGTGTGGGTAAAGAAATATATTTCAGAGTTAAACCTGCTGCGCTCTTTCACAACATCGTGCAGATTGTCACGGATGAACTGGTAGATGTGAGCCGTGAGAAGAGATTAGAGATGAGAGGAAAGGAACACAACACACAGTGAGAGATGGCATAGATTTGTTTGCAGAGCTGTTGGGAGTGATTGAAACAGGCACACAGTGATCTGTGTTAGAGCTCAACAATTTCACACAAAGCTTGGAGAGTGATCAGATGCTCTCCAGGAGGAAGAGAATGAAAGGCTGAATATGTTGATGGTGTGAGGACAGAAAATGGCACTGCGGAAAAGCAAGAGAAAGTTCTTTGATAGAAGTTTAGGAAGAGGGATAATTCACCCAACATCAATTTTTAAACGTAAAATCACTTATTTCTATCCTTGTGTGTGATGTGCTTGAGAAAACACTGTGGAAGTCAAAACTGTGGAAGTCCTATATTTTATTTAACACACAAAACAAACTAATACAACACATTACCTATGAAGGGAATTCACATGATTTCACAGTACCCTGAATTCGTAGAGCGGCAAAAACCTTATTCGACTGGAACCGATCAATGTGAATTTCACCTGCATAAATGCTGAAAATGGGGAAAAGCTGTTGTGTGATTGACTGCTTGAACAAATTTTCAGAGTCACCTTTAAACAGACTTTCAAAATCCCGCCAAAAAGGAGAAGCAAATGGATTGCTACAAAGAAATAAAAAAAAGTAACATTAAAGGTACCAAGTTGAAAGAGCTTGTTACAGTACTTGGACTTAAATGTAAGTTGATGCAATCTTTTTAGACTTGTATTAATAATACAAGACAGTAACCTGCACAAAATACGACCCTGAGTGAGTGATGCCTTTCTAATATAGATTATTTGTACATAACTGTCCACCTACAGCTAGAATTTCCAAAACGAAACAAATCCCACTTTGCAAAATACGACCGCATGTCGAGGTTCTGTATGTCCTAAACTTTGTTTTGTGTACTTTCCTGAGGTTTCTACTTCAACATATAAATGTCAGGAAATCATGGGGACTCAATCCTTCTGTGTTGTTGGGGATGTTTTCAGCCACGTCAGGGTGATTTTCATCCTAAATTTTCCCACAACCTTTTCTCTGTTTCATCAAATGGAATGATTTTTAGTGACAAATCATATTTTTATACATGATTTAAAAATGCCTAAAAATGTTTCAAAAACCCTGGGATGGACTGGCGACCGGTTCAGGATGTTCCCCCACCTCTCACTCAATGAACACTGGAGATAAGCACTGGCAAACCCCCGTGATCCAAGAAGGGAATAATCGGGATGGAAAATAAACGTTTCAAAAACCAAAAAAAAAGCATTTTTACTACCCCTTTGTGTTGTTTGTTGTGGTTTTAAATGGTGATAATAATAAAAAAAAAATCTCAAAATTGACCTCTTTCCAACAATCAAGAATGTATGATGGCATTGCAAACAAAAAAGGTTAAAATTTCAAGTCAATGGGGCAAGAACAAAAAACGAGGGAGAAAAAAATTAAATGTGGTACTAGACAAAAACTAAAAATCCACCAATGCCAATGTTGTTACCAATGTTTGACATGTCCAAGACTCTGATAGAAGGTAAAAAAAATCAAGGCCACAATAATTTTTTATACTGAAAAGAAGTTATTTTTTTTCTCTCTCCCAAAATTCGTGCCATTGTGTAGGATCTTGGCAATTAAAGGATAAAAATCCTCGATTTAACTTAAAAAAAAAAGTTTTCATTAGAGATGAGGTAGATAAACAGATTTGTGCAAAAAAATGTGAAAAAAATATTGATCTGCAGCTTAATTTAGTGGCTGTCAACTGCCTCAAACAACACGAAAGCGTTGTGAATTTGAATAATGCACAGGGGTTAATTGCGGAGTCAGAATAACGTGCAGTTTGGCAAATTTGCTAATTAAACAGATTGTATCCCTTGTTTAGCCAGAAAATATGGCACCTGCCCAGTTGGAAGGTGACATCAATGAATACCCTCCATATTAAGGGTATAGATTAAAACATTTAAAAATACAAGCTTAATATCATGAAAAATTACTATATTTTAAATAAATTCTGTTAAATTGTTCAGAACTAGATCATGACAAGATGCAACCTTGCCATTCCTGATCACATTCTGATCATTTGATTCAATGTAAATTGTGCAAACTATTGAAAATCGGGTAATTCAAACTATTGAAAATTGATAATAATCGAGATGATAGTTAACACACTTGGGTGAACTATGCCTTTAAAGATGATTGTGGGTTTAGGATGGCATCATGCATTAGTGGAACAGTTAGTGGAACAAGATGTTAGTTAAAGAACACAGACGCATTTGGTTAGTCCACGTCTCTCTGTACCTGTCTGAAGTTACAACCCACCATGGTCCATGGTCACCAGTCCGGGTGGCGTGGAGGGGCAGAGGCACGTGGAAATCGAGTCATAGTGTCATAGGTTGGGATGCTTAAGGTACAAATGGGAAAAAGTGTCAAGCCACTGGTTCAAAAAATTGCCCATTGTAGGCTTTGTTTCTGAAAGACACGCTATTAATGACGGAAGAAACAAACATATTCGCGGCCACAGCAGCCCTGTGTGGTTCATGCATGACGGCGAGCTTGTAAATCAAGGAATTGGAATATATGCCAACTGTCAGCAAGAGGTTAAACTTTTCAGACCACATGCCACGCAAATGTACAGACAGGCAATAGGAGCAGAGAGAAGAGAAATGTGTTTTTCAGAAAGATAGCATGCAATTACCAAATTAAAAATAAAGATATTCCTCTTATACTTATAGACTTAGTTGGCGTTGTGTCATATCTGGGGGCATGTCCTTTCCCCATGGGAAAATACACTGTCATTTATCTCATTAGAAAAGTATTGTGTTTGCGGAATATCAACACATTTTAATCATTTCTGCCTATTAAAATAGACTGCTTTAGAAACGGTTAACCCAGATTTCACTTCATTAAAATACTTTCATGACCTTTTTTATGACCTAAAAAAATACTACAATTTTAGCCTTTTGAACCATAAATACTATGTTGAAATGGAATAACAACAACAAAATAAAAAAACATTTAACCAAAATTATCATACCTTATTTTGGTTTATTTACATCTTTGGATGAAAGATAGCACCGCATGCAAATAAATTGCAGTTATTTGCAGCCAAGTCTGTTTTAGCCAAAAATAAAACTGTTTCTGCTCAAATTATGTTGCCGACCAAGTCTGTGTGAGCCTTTTCTGACAAAATATAAAGCTAAAGGGATTTTACACATTACACCTTGTATAAATTTATGGCTTGCTCATTAATTATTATATAAATATTAGCTGATCTTGTACCTTTGAACCTTCAAAACATCCATGCACCAAAGTCCCCATTCTCATTTCAATTGATTTGATTTGCAAATGCATGCAACATATTCACGTTAAGGGAGCGTTTAATCCCAAAAACCTGCTCAATCAATAAATAATCTCCAAACCCTTTGGAAACCCTTCTTCCAAACCATTTAGAAGTTTTCCTCCATTGACCACTAGTCTTTTAGCTTTACTGGTTTTGAAAAAGGGCTAAATTGAGTATGGACTTTTAGGCAAACTCTCCCTTTAAAACACACAATGAAGTGGAGTTGAGATTACCTTGTCAATTTAGGGTTTTGTAAACCTTTGAAATGTTTATTATAATAACCATTACAACCAATTTCCATACTGACATAAAAAATTAATCAAAAAATCAAATGTGAGGTGATATGATGAAAATAGCACAAAGCTAACTGCTGTACAAGCGCTCTTTTAATGCTTTCAATGAAATACGTCCATGCAAAGTACAAAAGTGTAAAAAATGTACAGCAACTGTGTTAAGTATACTCTTAAAGTGTAGTTCATCCAGAAATCAACATTCTGTCATTACTTTCTATCATCAAAAGTCCTGTGGTCAAATTTATGAGGAAATATGACATTTCGATGTTTCTTATCCTTTCAAAGCTCAAGAAAGGAGAAAAATTCCAAAGTTAGGGCCAATAAGGATTCATGTGGAAAGTAGCTCTTTCAGTCTTCTGTGCAGAAAACTAAGCAGAAGTTATTAAAGTTATCAAAATTTTTTAATTCGGCATATGACTTTCCTCAAGAAATAAGGGTTCAATTACTTTGATTTGACTCTTTTGCCCTGGACTTGACTGGACGTTTTGAATAGATATAGTTTGATTGAACTTTCTTTTGATTTTGTTTAAATTGTATTTGACTAAGCTTGTTCTTGGCTTTCAAAGATTTGACTTTGACAGGATTTGTCCTAGAGTTAACAATGACTTTGAGTCCTTGTTGTTTTGAACCATTTTGAAAAAAAGTTTGTTGAAAGTTGAAATTACTTTGAGCAGTCAATGACAGCACTGTTGTTTGAACTCTCAGTTTAAGATCTCCATTTGAAAAGCCCTTCATGTTAAACAAGGGATCTTGAAAGAACACAGCACACAGCATTTCAAGGCGTAAAGGTTAAACCAGCACCATTGAAGCAGATGGATGTAGAAAAAAAGAAGATGAGGGGTAGAGAAAAGAGGAAAATTATAAACCGATAAAACAGCTTACTTTTTCATGGGAATTGTTTCAATGCTAAAAAAAGACACAAGACAATAAAACATGTTGAATGAAAATGTGACTCAAAGAGACATCGTGGGGAAAGGAAAGCTGATGTCTCCAGTCAAGACACTTGGTGGTTAGTCAATCTCAACACTCCTTACTGTAAACGCATGAAGAAATGATGAAAGGAAATAAAGTTTGTACATTTTACATGTGTTTGCTATAAAGTGCAAAGTGCTGGACGGAGATTTGAAAATAGGGGAGATGGAAATCGCAAGAATGGTTATCATAATGTGAAATGCCAAGTCCCTGAGACGGAGGCACTGGACAGAACAGAGAAGGGAAAGAGAAGAAGAGAATAAACTTAGAAACACATAAAACATTTTTAATAATGAATAATATTGGGAAAACATTTCAATCCATGCATCTGAAATTTGACAATTATGGCAAAGTGAAACCCATTCGAACCATTGTACGTATATGTTTAGTTCTTGACCAGAAATGTTTTCAATTTATTTTACCATCGTTTATAGTGCAATCATACAGGAGCAAATGATCAATTGAGGTATTTGTGCAACTTACTCGTCATAAACATCCTCTGTGTCCATTCTGCGGTAAAACTTGGCCAGCTTGACCGAGAGTATAATGCTAGGGAGCAGAAACAGCGTGGAGCAGCCCAAGCCAAACCAAAAAGTGTTCTGTAACAAAATAAACACAGCATTCCATAAAACCAGCCCAAAAACTGAAACATAAATCACATGTTTAATCCACAGGCTCTGCAATTTCTTGCTTGATCCAACAAGGACATTTTTCAACATACCAATGTGAAGGACTTATATAAAAAAAGAATGTTTACTCTCGCAGCCTGAGCTATTATAGGCAACAAACTGAAAACAGGAAACCACAAAACCACTTCCCTTTCTTGACATAAAAACAAATGCTTTTCAGAAATATGTACATCATATCCAAATTAAACTCAGGATTAGAGCCAGTTCAGCTTTTGAGCTAGAGGGATGAAAGCAGGTGGTAAAATGTAACAAATTCAAATAAATACTAAATGCACGGTTAAATATTAAAGGGGTAATGACATTCTTTTATTTTAATAATATATTGTTCACATTGTGTGGAAAATGAGATTCTTTTTCTCAAAAATCTCTATTTTTAATTAAAATCAATTATTATTGATTTGCATATTCTTGACTTGAATGCAAAGTTCCTGTCTGACGGTCAACGTAGATGTGATGAAGAAGAGAGTGATTAATTGTGAGCAACTTCAATACTGAGCGATCAACGGCTTTTAAAGCAACATTGACAGACGCTGTAATGCCGTTTGGAGGAAACAATATATATTATATCCTTTGAGCCAGAGCCAGAATCTCATCTGAACTGTTTGGTTTTTGCTGTGAGAGCCGCTTTGACAGAGAGAAGAGGTGGACGTTAGATGGTTTTCAGCTAAGTTAAGCCTTGATAGAGGCTCACCATTTCAGGGAGCCGCCGGCAGAAACAATTAAACAAATGGATTATTGAAATAAATGTTTGTTAAAATGAGTTGTGACCGTGTACAGTGGTGAAGCATTGAAGCAAAATGGAAAAAAAGAACTCTATGAATAATAAAAAAAAAAATGAGGCTGCCCATATCGAGATTCAAACTGTCGTCATGACATCAGTGTTCTTACAGGCTGCTCCAAATACAGTGCTCTGCCTTCACCTCTATTTGACTCTTGCACGTTTGTTTCCGGATATCATGAGAGTAGGCATTGCTTTGTGGGTAGTGCATCACTCCTGGCTGAGAAAAATTCCTTTCATGTTTGGCCGTGGCATTACAATGGGACTCGTGTGACCGTCAACGGTGTGAATAAACCTTTTTTTTTTCACCATAAAATTAATCCCCATAAAAGTTACTAAAAGGCTAAACATGTCATGACCCCTTTAACATAAAGATACATTTCGATCTGCAAATAAAATAAAAAAGTAAAGCTAGCCTATACAAGTTTGGTGAGGTGGCATAATGCTGTCTTCTAACTATTAAATGTTAGACTTCTGCTGCTTTGTTCCATGAGCAGTGCAACACAGAGCACTGTTTCAAACACATCGGGCCTCATTAGAGTCTTGTGATGAGGGTCAAACACCTTGACCCACTTTCAACCAAATCCTATATATTCCTACAGAAAAACTCCTTTCTTCCCAGGGCTAGACACGGGGCACACAGACCATTCTCTTCAACTGAACCTGCACAAATCAACGTGGAGTTATATTTCTCAACTTTAACAACCATATCAGTCATGTTTTAAATATATATTGCGTCCAGAACTGTCAGATTTTATAATTGGGTGTAATGAGACCCATTTAAATATCGATTCATTACCCGCTTATTCCTTGTGAGGGTCACAAAGCTGTTTACAGCTCACAAAAGACTGGTTATCAATCAATTGTAGAATAAACATTCACTCATAATGTTGAGTCATTGATTTGCTGTAGGTGGAAATAAGAGTACATGGAAAAAAAACTGTAAAATGTAATAAGTTGACCTTTAAAGTCAAGGAAAGGGAGTATTTAAAGTTTGATTGGCATAAATACAACTTGTTAAGTAAACCAAATTACTGTTGACAAAAAATTATTATGTGTAGCTCTAAAGCGATGTGACATAAATCAGTCAGTTAGGTCAAACAGCAACAGAAATTTTTTTTAATATGGATCATTGTAATGACCAGCGAAACTTGGGTATTTATTAGCCTTTATTCAACAATTGCATGATCAGAGCAATGCAACATAACTCCAAAAGATTACGGCCAGCAGCCGCACTATAGCATTGCACTTCAAAGATCTCTCTTTATGAAAATAACCATGAAAATAGTAATAACTCAATAAGTGAACAAAATTGCTAACTACAATTAACAATGTTTTAAGGGAACAGTCTATGTGACATCACCGCCACTCTATTAATCAACTATAAAGCTCTGCTTAAATTTGATTTCCTCTACTGGTGGAATGATGGTTGATTTCAAAATACTCTTTGTTATAAGTGGAATTTTTGCAACTATTTATTTTAATAACTTCCTCTGCTAAAAAGTTGTCATTACTTTTTTAAACTTTGTAAAATCAACAAATACAGTGTTTACAGTGTGAAAGCACTGGGATAACTACACTATGTGCACATCGAGCTGCCCTCAGTTAAATATGCTATTTAAAAATGTTTTATTATACATTTTTCCCCCCGGTTGATCTATCTCTGGAAGCTGAATGGACCATTTTACTAACTTCCCACGTTACTTTTGTTCAGTATTTTAAGAGAGATCCATATAGCAGTGTTTCATATCTGTCCAAACAAATGACCATTATATTCTACAGAAAATAATCAGGACAAGAGAAAGATATTGATACAGTAGCGATTGGTTCATTCTGAGAAACGTCAATAGAGCAAAAACTTTTGAGAATAGTCTAAGCCGTCGTGAAAAACATGAGGGTGCGTCTCATTTGTCATTTACACGTGTAATAATGATTTGGTGTGGAGTGGGGTCTTACCATTGAGTCCACCAGGAAACTGCAGCCCAGGATCTCTACGGTGTCCACAATGTTACTGAACGGTTTACAGACAGCCACCTCATTTGCAAGCTACAACAACACAGCAAAACAAAAGTGTTTTCACTGTCACACCGATACAGGAGAGCATTAAAGACCACAATGATTGAAGCAGATGTCCTCTCTTTAGTCGATTTTTTGAGATCTGAAGGATCTCTCTGGAAACTTCTTGAAGATATGTAATGGCTATCCCTGTTTAACCTATAGAATTCCAGGGACTTTTTGAACATTTTTTTTTACCACTTAACAATTTGCTCTAATAAATTATTATTGTTTTTTTACAAATATATTTCCATTACAAAAATTCCACAAAAACCTTTTCACCACTAGATGGCACACTGATTTGGAGTCTGTAATATGAAAGACGCCTTGGTTCACACTTTAAATTTAATTACCTTGCAAACTATGTGTCATAACCATGTGTCATAACCCAAAACAATATAACAACTAATAAGCTTTTTGAAACCTATTCATTATATTTGAAATAAAAATTAAACAATAGCTTGGTCGCACCAGTGCGCACAGAGACTTCTAAGGGTCTCTAAATTTGGTTTATATGCTCCTTAAACATACAGTCCTTCTCATAAGTTTGTCTGACTTCTTGGCCATTTTTCAGAAAATATGAAGTATAACACAAAAGCATTTTTGCCCACTAATTGTTAACTACGAGCACCACTGTCTGTCTACATTTCAATGTCATGAACGTGATTTAATTAACCTACTTGTATGTAAGAATAATAGCAGTTAATTTGACACAGTATATTGTATATTAAAGGCAACTCATTTATTTATTATTTGAAGATGTCCATGAAGATTCGGCACCTGTGTGTTGCCTGATTTAAAGGGAATTTGACAAAAAAATCTCATCTTTGTTCATTAGTTCATTATTATTGATCACAATACTCACAGATGATTTGATCCAGTTCATGTACTGCTTAAAGTAGCTAATGATGGTCTCCTTGTATTTCTCCGTTTCCTGTATGACCACATAAAAATAATCAGTAGAGCACCCAAAATAATCTTTCAGATGTTTGTATTTGTTGTTTTGCTCAAATCACCTGATTGACCACAAACGTTGCATTATTGGAAATAAGGTACTGGGCGCCATCAACCGCTTCTAATACTTCTCGAACTTTCACCTGAAAACCAGTTATTGGCAGCAGATTTGAAAACAGTGATGAACAATTTAAATGAATGACTATAATAATTATAATAATACAATTTGCTTTATTAAAACAAGCCACTTACAGGTAGATCTGAGGATGTCCTCTCCAGAAGTCTGATGCTCTGATTTAGTGTGCTCTTTGAAAATAAACATACAGCAGTGACTTAATTGAATGGTTTAAAGCGCTGCAGAAAATATGGGTGGATTTAATCTATTACAGGTTAATTAACAAAAGTATACTGAGAATAGGGTTGAAAAAGCAGGATAATGAAGGCTCATGCAGCCAGTCAACAGCATTTCATGCATCACATCCACAATGTTTTATCATAAACAAGGAATGTAAGACTTTTGAGATGGAAAGGTCTTAAATTGGTCGGTGAAGTAAAAACACTTTAAAACTTAAAGATGGGAAAATCTAGTCACATGGTAATTCAGAAAGGAATTGAGACTTTCGTCTTTTGGTAAAAAAAAGATATAAACAAACACATAAATAAATAAATAAATGTGAAGATTTTTCCATTCTTTAGATAAAAAAAAAACATTTTTTATTAAGTCTAGCATGGTGAAGACAATCAAGTATCGTACAATGTTTATCTCTACAGTCAGATCAATGAGCCCATGCTTTTCTTTTCATCAGTTAATGAGTTTATGCAATGGAAATAAACATTGTTTTATTTAACAGACACACATAGGATGAAACCATGCTAAAACATGCATGTTTTTCCACATAAACATCAAGAGGAGCAAATGACTCCTTTTTGTAGCTTTATATTATCAGACACATGCTTACCCTTGCTTTCACATATTTCTTCAGTGAATAAAAATAATAGTAAAAAAAATAAATATGACCATTTTTAACTCAATAGATGTATCTACATTTTATATGAATGAAAATAGGTCTACAGATTACCATAGACTGCTCCAGTGGGACAACTTGCTGAATGTGGATCTGCCTTATAGTGTTTGCATGTCCCTTTAATGATCTCTGGAAAGTCCCTTTGGGCTGCAAAAGAAAAAAAAAATACATTATTTAAAATCAAAATATAATATTTATAAATAAATGTAATAACTACATTCAAATATGTGTTAAAAATGTTTATTACTCAGTAAAAACAAACATAGTTGTTATTAAGAAAAAAAGGTTTTGGTCCATTTGAGAACCCTGTAATTCACCATAAAATCACCATAATCTACGTTGACTGTCATTTCTTGAGCATCTGGCTAAGCAGATGCAACCCCCTAATGGATTTACATGCCAAAGCAGTATGAATTCTTTTTTGTTGGTCTCTTAACGTTAAATGACAGATGCACATTTAAATTGAATGGCATAGTAGAAAAGTCAAAATAGTAGGAGAGTAAGTTCAATTTAAATACACTCAGTTGTATCTAATAACAAAAATAAGACAGACAAAAATCACGAATGAGACAACTGTTACTTTTCGACTTGGACCCCAAAAAATACACAGCCTAACTCAGACTTGACTTAGAATACAGTATAATCTTTTCACATTTACATTTCGCTCAGTGTGAGTTCTAGTCATGAATACTTCTGTGTCTGTGAGAGAGTGAGAGTGAGAGAGAGAGTGAGAGTGAGTGTGTGTGAGAGAGAGAGCGCAATCAGCCTATAAAGTTGAAGCTTCTCTAAGATCTAAGTTCATCTATTGACACCTGGCAGTATTTCTGACGGTGATTGGCTGCTCCCACTGTCACTCCATTTGAGTGACTTGCCAATGACAAAAGTTTCGAATAATATCTGCATTCAAGGTTACCTTGAAGTTTCTGCGTTTTAGAAATAGGTTTTGCTTGAGTCCTAAATTTTTACAGCAGAGGTTTACTTTATATCAACAATTAAATCTCTTCATTTGCATAAAATCTCTGTGTTTAGTATTTGTTTTATTGAGATTTAATGCTTAGTTTTTTTGCCATTTTAGGGTTAAACTATATTTACATTAAATTTGCAAGTTTACAGGTGGCAGATGAGCAGCAGGAAAGCTATCTATTATTTCTTTGTTTTTTTGTAAATGACATGAAGCAACTTTTTAAAATAAAAATTTTGCAACTTTTGACTTGACTCGGACTTGCCCTGTATTGACTGAAGACTCAACTCTGACTTGCCCTGATTTGACTTGAGACTCTGACTTGCCCAGATTTGACTTGAGACTCAACTCTGACTTGCCCTGATTTGACTTGAGACTCTGACTTGCCCTGATTTGACTTGGGACTTGACTCAGACTTGCCCTGATTTGTCTTGGAACTTGACTCGGACTTGCCCTGATTTGAGTTGGGACTTGACTCAAACTTGCCCTGATTCTACTTGGGACTCAACTCGAACTTGCCCTGATTTGACTTGGGACTTGACTCAGACTTGCCCTGACTTGTCTTGGGACTTGACTTGGACTTGCCCTGATTTGACTTAAATTGTGAAACAGTGACTTGGTTATCTTATTGTAACATACTTTTGTTCCAAATACTGTTTAAAAATCTTTAAAAGATTGATCTTACCATCTGATCTGCATGTGCATCTAGCTGATTGGCGAAATCAACCAGATCAATGCGAGTCACACCTTTGTTCACCTTGATCACAAAAGCAGAAGATTTTAGCACAGTATACTTATAGCAAAATCTTGAATCCGAATTTGTGTATGAACCTCATTTAAAAAAGCAGCGAAGTTTATCTCACTGATGCCAGTCTCAGTGAAACTGATGAGATTCTGTTTGCCTTCAGACTCCAGAAGTATGATAGCACGCAAGTCCACCTTCACCCCATCAAACCTCCTGGAGACCTCCCTGGAGTACTGCAGGGAGGGGAATGAATAAATAGAGAAAGTGAGTAGAAGATCCAAAATCAGCTTGCATAGTACTGCTCTGTTGATTTTCTTAAAAATACAACCCTTAATTTATCATCTTAATATTTTAGCCTTCAGGGGAGCTTTGAGGTATGTTGGAAATGCTTTAAATAGTATTGCATAAAATGTTCTGAGATAGTTTTGCCAGTACCACAGGGATAGAAATACAGGTAGCTACTTGTGGACTGGAAAAACACACTGTTTACAGTTTGTATGAGTCTTACACAACATTGTGATTGGTCTTTCAGACACAATCTCCTAATCAAGAGTCTTTTGCTTCAGATTTAAGTTACAGATACTTGTGGTAGATTTTCCATGGTGTCTGGGCTCTGATGGCTCAGATGTGGAGCACTTCTCATTTGGTAGGACTGCTACATCGGTGGATCCTCAAGACACTTTGACACATAGCTGCTTCCTTACATCTTCTTGATTGAACAATGACTGACCACAAGAGTGTGTTGGTGGCCATGTTGTTTTTTTGCATTTTATTTTGTTTGGTAACAGTCGATATTTTAATAATATGTTCCACAATTTAATGAAAGGTGACACCAGTTCTGAAAAATAATACAAATGACCATTGCAATATACTGTGAGGACAATAAGTATTTAATCACCCTGTGATTTTGCAAGCTCTCCTGCTAGATATTATGGAAGGCTCTAGAATTTTCTGCATAGGTGCATTTCCACTGAGTGACAGAATCAATTTATCTGTACATCACAGATATTTTTGTAAACTACTGTGTCAAATTTTTATTTTTGGTAGAGATTGTTAGCAATTACAGAGCTCAAACGGTTCTTGTAGTTCTTCATCAGGTTTGCACATGCTGCAGGACGGATTTTGGTCCCCTCCTTGATACAGATCTTCTCTAGATCTGTCAGGATTCGGGACGGTCACTGAGCCCTCCAAAGGTTTAATATTGGATATATTTATGGAGACTAGGCCACTCCAGATCCTGGATATACTTCTTATAGAGCTACTATAAGAATAACTATAAGGTTTTCCTGGCTGTGTGCTTTTTGTGTGTTTCATCAGCTGTTACAAAGCACTTATCTTTCGATATTCCACCAAGTCACACCCACACCCCCAAACTACTCTGTGTAGCTGCACTTGCACAGTTTTCAGTCAGATGAGACCTAAAACAGGCAGGACTCATGCCCTATCAAATATAGTCGTACAATCCCCTGTGCAGAAAAACACCCCCAGAGCATACTGCTTCCGGCCCCATGCTTTAGTGTAGGTATTATTGGTTGTAGCTGGATTATTCAGAAGGAAAATCACTTTTTAGTGGCAGAAAACTGGCTGATAAGCAAGTGATCTTTGAATTATGTATATTGATTTACTATTTTTGCCTAAAACTGGCATTATTTAAAAGGCATTTGAAGAAATGCTAACTTATAGAAACCAGATAAATAGCAGTTGGACAAATTAAGCACTCAAAACGAAAAGGTGTTTGGTGTGTTATGCTGCAATGACGCTTCCATTGAGTAAAGTTGTGCTGCAATCTGGACATTTAACAGCTGTATGAAGTCATGGAATTCAGTATTAGGACTAAGATTAGGACAAATGTCCTTGTTTCACTCACAACACTGCTGTTAAAAAAGGATGAAATGTTGAAAATCTTGTCCAGGTGAAGAGCTGAGTAAATCCCTCTGTTGTCCTTACAGTTACTAAGAGAAGAGGAAAAGAGAGAAGGAGATTAGTTTTGCTCTGAAAGACTATTCTCTGTTGCCATCTGCTGGATCAATTAAGACTGCTGACATTTAAAATAGAAATCTTCTCCACACTAAAGCCCAATTTACATATACAATTTATATACCTGCAGCCTGCAATAGCACTTCATAAACACTAGTGAGTGTTGTTTCACTGTGCGGACTTCTGTTCTGCCTGCTATTTTGATTTCCTGTTGGAAATATTCTAAATGATCTGACAATCTTTGTACTCTACTGAAAGTTTTTGCTTATGGAGGAGATGCTCAGATATGTGTGACATCACTCCATAAACACTCTGCCACCATACCAATCAATCTCAAATCTCAGTCAAGTGATTTTTTGGGAGGTGCTTGTCAGGCTCTTATTATAAAGGTTTGCCTCTATACAAAAGACTATGGTGTAGGCATGTATTGTGATTAAACTATCTTTAAGTTAGTGAAATGAGTTCGATTCTGTGGTTGAATGAGAACAGAATGAGTTACCTGTAGAGAGAATAGGCCGTCAGGTCCATCTCAGGGTCATTGTACAGGTATCCAGGGATGAAGTTTCTCCAAGCTGAATTCACCAGATTTGGAGTATCTAACACCTTCAACACACCAGAAACCCCCTGAAACTGGCTTTTGCAACATGGGCTTTTAGAAAATGTAATAATCTTTTGGCTTTAGCCATGAAACGTGTTTGTAACTGAAATGCAAATATATACTTGATAGTACCAAAGTCCACTGAAAATAATTCATACATTTTTTAACCCAATTAATATTCAGCTTCAATATGCAGAGATGTTTTCCTTGCGTCTTTGAGCCTTTTGTTTTATCCATGAACATAAGAGTCTTGTTTATCAAGTTCAAAATAACGTAAAAAGTAACTCCTTAGTAATAAAGTACATTACAAACGTTAGATTACACTGTAGTTATTTAATCAGAGAAATTAACTCATTTCTAGCTTTTCTAAAAATATTACATTTTTAGAACCTTATTGTTTGAGACAGGAAGTTACAAAGAGACTCAACTGGCTTATGGAGACACAAAGGGTCTTCCCCTCCCCCAATCTTCTTTTGTTTTCAATGCAGCATGTTTAGTTAAATAAAGCCCTGCTTTATTTCCTGATTAATTTTAATAAACTACCCATTATAGAAGATTCTAGAAGTAAGGTTTAAGAAGATTTAACAGAAAACGCGGCTCTACTTAACAAAACCTGCTGCCTTACAGAAGCAACTTGTAACTTCCCGTTGTGATGTAACTTCCTGTTCTAGATCAAACAACAAACAACATTTCAGGAGTTTAACAACCAGGACCTCGCCCTATATTGCTAAGTAAAATTGGCAGGTACAAACATATGGGGCTTCTTCTCAGATGTGAGAGTATTCCCCCTCATGAGTGTGTAGAAGAGGAGGAAGATGGGAGAGCGAGAGCTGCTTGGACTGAGTCAAATAAGAGATAAAATAGTTTAGCTTATAAGATAAAATGGGGGCGGCATTCCTAATTATTGACTCGGGACACGTATTTAATTTAGAAATCTAACTAAAAGTCTGACTGACCGTGGACTGCAGCTTCATTTAACACAAGCAGAAATTTATGTGACATTCCTTTCCCTCCATACTTTTTAATATTAAAAAGAAACCTGCTGTTAGTTGTGGAAACAAGTAAAGTTTCTCTTTTACCTTGAAGAGTTGCCGTGTTTGGAAAGGCTCACACACAAGCTTCTCCAGATTTCCACCTGCCAGAAACAGAGCTGTTATGACTCCCATCAGCACCCAGGAGAACAGGAAGCTGAAGCCCACCGCTCTGAAAGAGACAGGAAGAGTGAAACCAGCTAAAGGACAGACAGAATGAACTCTGGCAATAAAGCTTACGCCATGAGCATGTTTCCTCCCGTGTTGGAGACGCATCCTCGAGTGGTTGGGGAAGCATGTCGATCGTATCCCATGATTCCACACAACAAACCCAGAAAATTGAAGGTGAGGATCAGCAAAACCATGCAACACAGTGTGACGCAACAGATCCACCTGAGGACAAACATATAATGCTCATCTAGGGCTTACATTTATTAAATTTACTGTAGCCTAATTGTTACCTTTGAACACGTTTTCCAGAATTTAAACAGAAATGTGGCTTTTTTGTACAACCACCTTAAAATTATTCAAACTCATCCCATAATTAAAAAGTCACCACAAACCTTAAGACTCTCGACACACATTTATGTGCACAACTTCTATTTATTTCATTAGATAAGTATTTATTTCTCATGTGGATGAGGACAGAATTTGGTCTGAAGCTGTGTTGTTTTTGGGTGTAAAGACCCACAGGACCATCATTGTTTCATCCAAGAAACTAGTTGACGTTGGCGTTGACATCCAAGAAACTCGTTGACGGGACATGGTTATCAAATCAACTTTTGAAAAATGGGCATCTGATGTCCCCTTAAATAAAGATCTGAAAGAAAGGCTGTGCTCTCGTAACTACCTGTAGAAATCCATCTGATCGATGTGGGGGTAGAGATCTTCTATCTGCGAGTGTGTGTGAGTGATCATCCTGGTGAAGTTTGTCAGTGAGCTGTTCACTGGAAAGACCCGGGTGAATGACGTGATGTTGGACCCAATGTCTTCCAGGAGAACTTTCACCCCTAGAGGAAACAGCCCATATTAAATAAAAGCATCTTTTAGAAATCATTTCACCATAAGAAATGTTCTGAGCACAAAAATCTCAGAACTCGCCTTCAACGATTCTTCTGGTTTGATCGGTTACCATGGTTGGAGTGTCATTAAAAGATGCAACTCCCTATGTGACGGAAAATAAGGAAAAATTTAAGAAAGTCACTGTGACCACATTAATTTTAGTTATTAATGTTCAATGCAAAATTACCTTTAACACAATCTGTGTGAGATCTGTCTTTAGGACTTCATTGACTCTATTTAACTGGTCCGTTACATCAGACAACTGAAAAAAGAATGATAATACAGATTATTTAGTTTTAAATCACTCAAGATTAAACACCAGACTTTAAAACACAGAGAGCAGCACTAGCTCACGTTCCAACTTTCAAAAAGTCTTAGATTGGACTAAAAGAACATCACATAAACAAAATCTTTGACCTACATAAAATACTCCCATGACCCACTCTTAAAAACCTAAGAAGTCATGTATACCTCTGAGTAGTTGGCGGCGATATCCATTTTAGGCAGGGTGCTTCGAATGCTTCGGCAAATCTCAGGGGCACTAGCATCCAAACACACAGGATCGTTCACAATGTTATTGAGGCTGCTTCGAACCAGGCTGAGGTTGGCCTGCAGTTTACCCGTCCCCTCCTGCAGCGTCTCCAGGGTCAAGCTCACATTCTCCAGGGCATCTTTAGTGTCTCGCATTGCTGTGACAGAGAGAGCAAAATAGCAAAAAATAAGACATTGATAACATTTCTACAGATTATTTATTTTGAAATGTGAAAAAGATTTTGTACAGTTGTAATGTATGAAAGAAACATTTTATTAAAAATGAAACCTAACCCTGCAGACATTTACTTATTTTTGTTAGGCCCAATTCTACACAACTCTACCCAAGTGTCAAAATTACATACAAAACATGACTGGACCAAGTCTGGAATCCAGAAAAGAGCCCAAACATGGACCAAAGCTTGTGTTATTGAAGTATTAATTGATAAGCCAAGTAAGAAAACTCTGAAAGCAAGGTTAAGAAGATTCTTAAGAAGAAATGTGGCTTTGTTTAGCTTAAACATCAGAGATGCTATTAGCTAAACACATGCTGCATTGGGAAAAAAGAAGATTGGGGGAGGGGAAAGGGGAGGACCTGGAAGAGTTAACTGTGAGTCTCTTTCAGTACCTGGAGAGGAAAAGGGAAGAGCCTAGTTGTGCTGCTTTATTCAAACATCTTCCAACTTCCTGTTGAGCTGAAACTTCCTGATCTATCTCAGCAATCTATCATGTTTTTGATTACATGTCACTTCCAAGTAAATAATCTATGAAAAACTACATATATTTGGCCCATATTTTGTGTGGCACATTGAAAACAATCCAACTCTGATAGACTCGGGTTGTGCTTGGCCCACATACTGTATCTCAGTACCAGATGAAAGTCAGACAAAGCCAGATCCGGACTAATGTCAAATCTAATGTTTGCAGACTCTAAAAGCTTATAGCCTTAAACTTTTTGTTTCACATGCAAATTATCTTCAAAAGTGTTTTTGAAATTACTAGTGAAATGTTTGCCATTCTACAATTCTTGTTAAAAAAGAAGAGTGAAGTTCTTTTGTCACAAAACATAAAAAACAGATTTAAAAGTGCTTAAAAGGAGGTGAACATTGTTACAAAAATAAAAATACATTTACAAATGCTTCTTTCTAGAGCATGCCGTGTAATTTCTCATAAATCTTGATTCCAGACGGGGAGTTCCACCAAGGGAAGATACAACAATACACATGGGAGAAAATCTGGGCCAGGTTTATTTGGGAGGGCACACAGAATCAATCACAACAGTGTCACAGAGACAAGATCATGGGAAGCACCATCAGGGTCTGTTACAAGTTACCTTTCAATGCTTTCTCCACTTTGACTACCAAATCAAAGACAGAAGAGTGAAATAAGACACCAGAAAAACAGCAGATTGAATTTCAACACCACAATGTCATGTGTAGTACACAATGAATAGTTTTCCCACCAAGAATCAAAGCAAGAAAAAACTGGTCCAAGAGGGGTGACATACTTCCAGTCATGCTGAGTGTGGCATCCAGAGCTGGCTGCACGCTCTTCCCCAACTCCTCATGTATCTTTCCACCCAGAATCACACCTACATCTGGAAAACACAGCCAGCACCGCAACACAAAATAAGCAACATTGTTCTTTTTACTTTTTCAAATGAAATGAGGGGATAATTTATACAGGACAAAAAGAATGATCTCATATAAATGTGCATTACATAGATTAGCAGATTCTAATGATCATGAAACAATACAGTCCCTGACAAAAGTGTCGCTTATGTACAAATTAACCTGAAGTCCCACTAAAATATATTACTAATCAAGATTTTGAAATATTCTACTTAATAACCAAGCACTAGATCTTCACATCAACTACAACTAGACCTTTGCCCACATGCTTAAGATTGAACCTGAGACTGTTGATTATCAAAAGGCTGAAGAGCAGATCCACTGCTGATGTGGCAGATACCATCAATGTGTCTCAGCATCCAGTACAGAAGATAAAAAAAATATATATATTTGTCTGTTGGCTCAAAATTGCAAGACCAGCCCATTTTCCACTGCAGCTGAGCTCTGTGAGACTGGGTCACCTGAAGTCCTTGTGTCAACCAGAAGAGTTTGTCGGATTCTGTATCCAAATGGCCTCCATATTCTTTATAGGCGTCAAAACTTTTGTCATGCCAAAATATGACCTTTCTGTCTCGATTAAATGGTAAATCTTTTTTTGTGAAACAGAATGGATTACTAATGGCCATGCATTATACATCATTGGGGAGGGTTTTGGCATTTTATAATTGATTAATTAAAAGTTAGTTTGATAGCGGGTGTTTCTACAAAATAGTCCTTTCTCTGAGACTGTATGTGCACAAAATTTGGTTGCAAAAGTGCAACGTAATTGTGTTCTTTGTTGCATGAAGCCTTTAACTGTCCTTTATCAGGAATTGAAAGACTTTTGAAGAGTGTACACTTGAAAATACACTTGAAAATCCATTTCCATGAGCTGACGGGAAAAAAAATAAGCAGAACACTAAGTTTGATTACGTGATCAGTTGGTCACACGAGTTGACAAATATTGTGGCTGGCAAGTTGCTTTTAATGGACGTTAAATAGCATGAGGAACATCCATTTGTCCTGGACTGCATAAGCTTGTTTAAAATACTGGAAAACTAAATCCTCAATCATGGCCCACTGATGCTGAAAGTTCTTAACTAAGGCACCTGGTTAAAAAAGAATATGGAACATCCCTATGTCAAGTTTAAGAGAAATTATAAGTTAGTATTTTTGAGGGACTAAAACTCACTTATTTCCAGAAATGCTATTCTGCTAAAGATGAGTTTATTATTCATACAATATATTATTTTTTATTTCACTTACTCTCCAGATCAAAGAGAACGTGCTGCTTCACTGTCCCATATTGTGAAACCAGGTAATCAATTTGCTGAAGGAGAGAAGGCAGAGGAAGGTTATGAGTACAGTCTATTGGTCATGATTTGAAGGAGTGGGCACTGATGCCAGTCTACGATTTCCTTCAAAATACACGAGAACAAAGAAAACCGGCATGAAAACTGTAAAAGCAGACAGCATCACACAAGACTAAACAAGCCATCAGCACATATCACCGGACACAATAAAAAGATTATTTGGTTGTTATTGATTAAGCTACATAATTAAATGTTCACAGTAAAATTGTGCTTAAATTGCAGTTTTGTCTTGTAATTCATTGCCTCTTGTTGCCTACCTCAAGGCTGAACAGTCAAGATTTAACTTAAATTCCAGTTTAGTTTTAATTGTTAATTAATTTCACTCATATGAGAATTAATAGCAATTCCAAATTTAGAAATTTGACATTTTGACAAACTACAGTGTTGCATTCACCACAAGACCAAAACATATTAACTTGATAAATAATGGAAACTCGTCAAAATAGGTTCCAAAAATATTTTTACCAAGTAGAACGTAGTGGAAAAGTGCTGATAAGTTTACAGATCCTGTCAAAGTGTCTTATCGGCAACTACCACAAGAGATTTAAGGTGGCATATGCAGAATATTAAGAGCTGGGGTGTGTAAAGTTTTGATAAAGGTAATTTAGAAAGTATCTGAATGTGTGAGTGTGGAACATTTATTTAGCATTAACATTTATATTTTTTGGAAAAATGGCCAAGAAAGCTAAAAAAAAAATAAATAAAAGTATGCGTACAATGCAATTGCACCTTCTTTCCTCTACTCAGAGTTAACATCCATCCAAGGTAACAGTGCTAGATATAATGCAGGAGGACTCACTGCAGGCGTCTGATTGGTGAAGGTGTGCAGATCTTTCAGGTTGCTCTTCACCAGCCTCCTCATGCTCTTCAGCTGAGAACTCAGGTTCTGATTGGCTGCATATGCACAAAGCACCCCAGCCCTGAGAAATGAGCACTGCATTAAAACACTCAATAATAAAAAAAAGTTAAGCCAGAAAGAAAGAATAATGTAAATATTGAAGTCTTGACCAGAGAATGTAATAAATCAATTTTCAATCTCTGATGGAGTTAAGAATAAAAAACAATTCTGTCACAGTAACCTCGTTTCAAAAATTCTCTCAGACGAGTGGTCAGCTGCCTAAAGAATACTAAACAAGCGCCAGTAGAGGGAAGCAGAACATAAAAATCTTCATGTCGTGTCTTCTGTTTTCTGATGGTTATAATTTTATAGTTGTCTTGAAATTACTTCATAAATGGAAATACATTTATTTAGATCTGTGGTGAGCATGTTTATACCGTGTTTGAGTGACAGTAAAGAAAAACCTTACCATTGTCTGGAAAAGGACTTTGGGTGGCTTTAAGTCTTGCTTGCCTGTACTAAAAGATGCTTCAAGGAAGATCTGCCCTATATTACTACAGTTTCATGATTCATATAAGATAATTGGGCTTCATGTAACGTGCGTGTGTAACATGCTGTATAGTTTTGTCCTTGATAAAACTGCAAAAACAGCTTGGAATTAAAGTCTTAATTGAATATAACACAAAGAAAGGTTTGGTGGAAGACTAAAATTTACAACTCGGAATTGTATTTTCTTCTGCAATTGTTGTGTAATGTAATGGAAAAAAAAATGTTTTTTGCATTTCCAACGAAAAGCTGTGGTTGTACTTAAACATGAAATTCAAAATGCAATTTTAATGAGTTTTATGCAAATTGTAATACAGTGAAAAACGTTCAAAAAGACCCCTGGCTTTTAAGGGTTCAGTATCATTGACACAAGATAATCACATAAATACTAATTTCTCATAATACATATAATAATTAGCTACATTCGTTTAGAAAATATATTAAAAATGATTTTATCACTGGGAGCAACTAAAATTACAAGATGCAAGCAGCCGTGCAATGAAAGGCTCTGTGTGGTGATGAGGGCCATTCTAGAAGGTCTCAGGGCAAGACTGCAGACTGATAGGGAATTACACTCAATGATCAGCAACAAAGACTCATTGTTTTCTCAGGCTTCTCGTTGCCACGTCCTCTCTCTGTCTCACTGCTTGGCATTGGTAAGCTGTGTTCGGCTCTGCTCTGTTAGGTCAGAGAAAACACAGCAAGGACAGAACAAAGGGGCTTTGAAGATACAATAGTGCATTCCATGCTGAGGGCACCGGGTAGATACGCGTTGATTTTGCGATGTTAAACAATTGTAATTTATAGAAGCTATAATGTTGCTAAAACAGTGTGTATTGTGGTGCTAAATTGTCTAGAGGAGTTTTAATACAGCAAAACAAATGTGACACTTTTAATCCGAGAGGAATCGCTACCTATATTTAGTGGTTACCTTTGAAGTAAAATAACTTATAGAATGTGGACGTCGAACAAAATATTTCAAATCTTATTAATGACATAGTTCTCATTTTTAGTGAATTATGCTGAGATTTAAATCAAACTATGCTTTTAATTAAGCTTTACAGCAGACACTGAGGAATGTCTTCATTGACTAATGGAGTCAGGAGTCATATTTCCGCCACAAAGCTCTCTGTATCCAACTCAACTAGACCTGAGTTTCTCCCTCAGCGTCCCTGGCTCTAATCTCTAATTCAAGAGGTTTGAGTAGCAGGGTGGGGGTGAGAACCTCATTGACTGCCGCTTTAAACATAGGGTGCCCCAGAGGGTTTAATTTCGTTGTTTCAGGTCTACCTGTGGGCTTCTCTGAGCTCAAGAGAGATGAAATGTGATCGGCCTCACCAGCAACACTCTGCCAGCCAAAATTGACCATTACAATGATGCCACTGTCCACTGGAGAAGACAGGTCCGGTCTTTGTATGGTGGTGTGGGTTAACTGTCACGAACGATAACAAGTGCCACTCAGATAATTGGATGTACATGATATTAAGATTTATTAATGTAATGCGTTTTGTTAGAGGAATGAGAGGGGTACATTGTGGGAATGTAAAAATATAATTTGAATTTTATTGCATCATGCAGATTCTCTGAGAAATGGTTACATTTTTCCATATTCAGTGATTTCCATTTGCAAAGCTCGAGTGAATTCTGAAAAAGCATGAATATGTGATGTTGTATAAATAATGTGCGCTATGTCTATTTTTAAAGTTTGAAGGGGCTGTATCCTGCCAAATCGAATGTTTAGAGTATTGAGCCATGTTTTATTGTTGTTTCCTCAACCGAGACATGGTGAAGTTGTATTTACAGTGGGTCATGCATGTTTTAGTAATTCTATATTCATTGTTGTGGAGCTAAAAAAGGCTTGAGTAATTTATCTGAATAATTCGTCTTCTTCCCTGACCACCAACCAATCACATTATTTTCCAATTTCCTCTTTTTAAATTATTTATTTATTAGTTTCATTTTTAGTTTATATTTTTTTAAATCCTTTTTTATTAAACATCGTCAAAAATGCTGACTGAAACATGGGTGAAGTTCTATTTACAGTGGGTTATGCATGTTTTAGTATTTCGATATTCATTGTTGGGGAGCATAATTAATTTTATTACCTGAACACTAACCAATCACATTAACTTCCAATTTCCATCTACGTTGGAAAAAAAGAAAACACTCAGAAGTGTCCAGGCCAAACTGCCCATGTTTTACAAAACGAGCAGATTGTTTATGATAAATATTAGCATTTTGAAAGTCATAAAAGGGGCAGTGGTAGTCTAGAATTGTACAACTTTGATTCGAAATGCTTTGAAAATAATATAGCTCTTTAAAACATATGCTGATTAATGCGCTTTATATCATCATACATGCAGCAGAGTACTCCTTAAAAATAAATGACATGCTACAACAATGAAAATTTCATTTAATTACATGCATTAGTGAAAACTTAGACGCATCACAGAGTAGCCATCAATTAGTGGAGAATGTCAACAAATGATGAGCCGCAGAACATCAACTGATTCACATTTAGTACAAAGGATTTCAGCATCCAGTATAGGAACAAGAAAGGTAACTATATGATTTCTGCATTACTGTTCTGTCTCCTAAACAAAACACCACACGATATTCAGACTGTCCACAATTTGTAAGAAAAATCTGTGAATTATTAATGGTTCTACCCCAAGGGATAATCTGTCAAATGTGTGAGGATTAGTGGATGGTAACTGCACTGGAAATAATGACTTGTTTCTCATACACTATTAGGTTGAACATTATTAAAAGTATGTTGACCTCGTTTGTTTGTGTACTTTGTGTAAAGGAAATAGAACATGTAATTGTTCAATTCAAAATGTCCTGAAATTCAAGACAGGAAAAGAACAAAAAAAATGATTTTACATTTCCTTTGAGGTTCAAATGATTTGTACAAAAAGGTTGATTGATGTAAACAAGGCACTGTCTCAATGCAGTTCATTTACAGCCTACCCAAACATGCGTTTTATATGACCTGACACTCAAACAGGGATTGATATTTCATATACATATGAACTAATAGAACAAAAAAATGTTACATTTATTTAAAAACAGCTTTAGTTGGAGCTGGAGCTCTGACACATGTTGCAAGATTCACTGGTTAATGACTCCAAGTATAAAGTGACTTAGCATACTTTTTATGAACTTTGATTGGATTGAGGTTCCATTCTCTACATGGTACAGGAAGGCAATGCTTGAAATATGAGTTTGTCTATTAACTTGTGATGGTTGGCCATTTTGGCCATTGTAGATCACAAAATGTGCATGCTGGCCAATGTTTTGTCTCTTTAAACTCATTTTAGATTGAGCGGACCTTTAAAAATTCAAAACTGTTGGACAATTTGAGCGAGTCATGTCAAAGAATGCTACTAAAAATGGTTGTAAATGAGCTCATCTAGTGATAAAACCGTTTTCATCTTTATTTTCGATGTCCCATTAATGAAATCATTGTCATATCTGCTTCTTTCATGTACAGCTGCTCACAATTTCCTGAAACTGATGAGAAGTAAGTGTTGTAGAAAACTAATGTAAGACGCGTGTGAAATGAATTTAGTTCAATCTGTGGAGCTTAATCAGGCCTGGAGCGCTGCATGCTCATGTTAACATCACTGTTTGCATATACATACTCACACAGGCAAAGGCAAGAGCTTACACACATGTGCCAACAATGATCATCAACAGTAATTCATGAACTCCACGAGCATGAACATATTTTTAGACCACATTATTTAAAAAAAAAAAAACATAACTGAAACATAAAAAATAACAATACATTAATTGCTCAACAGACCCAAACCTATTTTTTTTAAAAGGCATTAAATGAATGATTGAAATACTGATATTTAAGATATTCTACTTCCTGTGATAGCATAGTGTGATTCCATGAATGAATTCTGTGAGGGCTCTACTCTACAGTTCCACTATGGGCGTCAGTTCAGTTCTCAGCTTGACTCTATTAGATTTGACAGGCCTTGGGTTTGCCGAGGAATGGCGGCCCTGCTGACCTTCACTGCTCTGAGCATCACACTAACATTCCTTCAGAGAAACAGACATAATTTTGAAGCATCCAATCAGATCTGAGGGGATACCACAGCCCTGCCCTTTATCCGATCATAGCTGTGAAGATCCCGAATTCCAAAATCTAACCCAATCACAGCCGCTGAGCCGAGCAGTCAGCAAAGAGAATAGTCAACAAATGAATCATTGATCATGAATCATTAACTTCTAAGAGCTTCTTCGACTAGAAGGATGCATATTTTGAATAAGTGATCTTTTATAAATTTTGCCCAACACTTCGATTTTTATATGCATCGGACATTTAAGAAAATCACCTTAAAACGACAGGGACAGAGATTTATACAAGCACTAGTTTTCAGAAAAAGACTACTAAGTTCAAAGTCTGCCCTTAATTCAAATATGATTGTACGACTAAATATTGCGGCAGTTGTAGAAAGAAATAGCGCTAAAAGATTAATTGTTTTGTCAGACTTTAAAATGTAATTATGCCCAAAAAATGTGTAACAAAAATGCCTTTGAGCAGTGTTCTCAAAGGCATTCCAACCAGTTGTCAAACTATCAACTAGGAGGCAGTGGGTATGTTTGTAAAATATAAACATTACACAAGATATGCTTTATTGTTGAGAACTGAATATGGAGTACGAAAAACTCTTAAGGCACAGAATTCAATACATCCTGGAGACGTCTCAAAATGCTATAGTTAGAACAGTAACAATTTATTATTCAGTACTTTGCACTTAATCCTTGGTGCGCTAAACACAGAACTAAGAACTTTGTGGCCAGTGCTCAATGCATACCACTCTAAACCCATTTTTGCCTGTAAGTGCTGATTTGGTCATGACAGTCTGAACGGCTCAATTCCAATTTTTTCATTGCTTTCATGTGTGGTCCTAGATCAGACATGTATCCGATTTTTAGAAAAAACGACCTGTGCTTGAATGGCCAAGTCAGATGTACCTGACTTACACATCATCGTTCCCCATTCAGATGTGCTTTCTTATCGTAAAAAAATTGCTGGAAAAGTTTTCCAGTGATTTCAATACAGGAATATCGAATACAGGTGCTCAGAGGCGTATTTACAGATGTACAATTGTGTTGGTAAATTAACTCCAAGATTCAGTTGATCTTTGTCTTTTTCATCTCAATCTTCTTCCTTAATAATATTTAATAATAATAAAGTTGTTATGGATCATACGTGATCTTCAAAAAAAACATCCCAGATTTCAGTGAAATATTATCAGTAATGTGAACGAAAAATTGGTCAAAACATCGAAATTTAGTTTTGAGACCCACATTGCTAACATAGCATAAGTTGAGGAAAGATTTTTCAGTCCTCCTTTGACTTTGTGGACAAAACTCCACTGAGATATAGCCAGACCTCAATGATCAGTACTTAACAAAAAAATGTATTACTCTTTACTTTAAAAACAAAACTCAAACACCAAGTACTCCTTATGCCAAAATTCCCATGAACTAACATTTTACTCAATGATCTATTGAAAATGATCCATGAAATATTTGAATTCACATAACTGAACCACTAGCAAGTATCAAGTTCCCAATCCTTGAAACCGATTCACAATAAAAAGTGAAAAGTGAAAATCATAAGAAATAATAATAAATTTTATAATTTTATTTAAAATACTGTTTCAACATCTGACTTCATTTCCAGTTACTATCACGCAGTCAAAGAAAAACACCACACTCACGTGATTACGAAGGTGATGGTGAGCAGTAGCGTGGTGAGCAGTCCACGAAGGCAGTCTGCATTCTTCCTCTGTCTCTGATGCATCTCGCCTCCGCAGTTATCGCAGCAGCGGCAAAGACAGAAGAGCAGACCAAGCAGTGGCAGTAAAATGGTGAAGAGCAGGCCCAGTGCAGCACAGACCACGAAACCAATCTCATAGTAGATAACCTTAAGACCACAAACAAACCAGAGTCAGAGCAGATCACACTCACCACAAAAACAACCTCAAGAGAAAATCTATGAGATTCTGACAACAATGCTAACAGTAATTGTCACGCTTCAGTCTAAAAAAAGGATCATTAATAAAAGTGATGCAGGTTATTGTGGCAATCAACACTATTTCGTCAATAGATTTTTTGGGGTGAGCAAACTAGGGGCAAAACTAGGAAAAAGGAAAGAAAACCAAAAGAAATTCAATTAAGTGACATGAGAAACTATATTATAAATTGTATAAAAAGAAGAAAGTTACAAACATATTAGAAGAAAAAAAAGGCAATATTTCAAGTAGTTGTCTACAATTTCTCCAACCACAACTTCCTGTTTACCCTAATAAACAGGAAGCAACAATATTATTGCTAAAATCACTGTTGGTTTTCTTTCAGAAGGTTTTTGAGGCACCTCAAAGAAGTTCATTGATCAAGAACAAGGATTAAAAGAAAAATAAGAAAAACATATCCTTGATGACACCACTGAATTTGAGGAGGTCTAAAGCAGCACAAACCTTTTTTATTCATTGCAAAACACCTCCACAGCTCATGGCTTTAAAACTACAACTCTAAATCCTTCCAGGAAAATCACTATATATTCGAGAGGAATTAAAACCTCTACCCAGAGTGTAGCTTGCTGGAATAATGTTCGTGTTTTCCCATGTGCTGGCACTGAATCCGTGAGCACACATCCTGTGGCATTATGAGCACTTGTGAATGAGCAGGGCAAGCCAGTGGATAAGCTTAATCCACTGAATAAACCAGAAGCTTTGTCTGTCACCAAGTTCCTCAGTTCTCCTCAAGTGTGCAACCACTGCTTATTTAAAGCCCTCTGTGAGTGCTTTAAATCTCACACATTCTTGTGCCTAGAGATCCTCCCTAAAATGAGACAAAAGCTCAAGCTAAGACCATCACAAATGGTGCATGAGGTTATGGACTGTATTACAATGAGCGGTCATTTCCGCTGAGCTTCCTCGCGTCAGCATTTTCAGGCTTTGGACGGGCTCAACACAGTGATGACATCACTGCTGTAAGTGCAGTTGCACTCTTGTTACTAGGTCACACGTGTGCTAAAAATGTCAAATGGTGCAAGATGAGGAAATGGGCTTTTCTCTGTTTCTCTTACAGAGCACAAGTTGAGCCAAATCGTACATTCAACGTTTTCATACATATATATTACATATATACATACATATATTTTAAAGACATTTTGTTGACGTGGTGAAACAAACTTTTGTACTACTTTGAATCATTTATAGCTTATTCATTTTTTAGCATGCTGCTTTATAGTTTGAGAATGGTCAAGTTGAATATGAAACCTTGATTCTACTAAGATGAATTTATGACCTATTATTAGAAATTAAGCTATAATTCTGTATAAATGGTATCCTTGATTCTCAGTTATGGGTTTCTCCCTCAATATTATGACTCTTCTGAAATATGGAGAAAACATAAGAACATTGAGAAAATCAACCAAATAAAAATAAATCAAGTAAATGATACATTTAATGTCAGACAAAGATGAAACTCAATCAATTTCTAACATAAACGTTGCTAACCTCATGTATGGAGGTTGAATTATGAAAACAGAGTCTTTATGGTTGCCACCTGGGGGCTTGCTTCTGATTGTGACCATGAAAATGGTGATAATACACACATTAGTATGTTTTTTAGAAACAATTTATATACAGACAAGGATGCTACAGATTTTTAAACAAACGTAAAAGAGGAACAATATAAAAGATAAGAGGCCTTGAACCTTGGTCCTCTGAAAATTCCACCTTTCTACTTTTTATAGAAACCATAACATCGCCTGCATGAGACAAACTCATATTTAATTTTCTACCTCTTGACTATGAATAGTGAAAGAGTTGCTTCCAATCTAAATTATTCATCTTTTCTAAAACCATGGATTTCCTAAGGATCCGACTTTGCTACCTTAGAGCATCTAAAAGAAGCTACTGAGGATGGAGGGTGCTCAGAATTGGGTTAGTTTGGGCTTTTTCTGGTTCTAGCAGGATACATATGTTACCTGTAGCGTCAGAACAATGTTTTCTGGCTGCGAGAGGAGATGAGACGATGAGAGGCATGCAGAACATTGAAAGTAGAGAAGAACATAGAGCAGATGATAAGGGAAATCAAATAAACAATAAAACCAATGTTAAACAATTAAACAAATTTAAAAAAATAATAATTTGAGAACCACAAAGAGCAATAATATAATCTCAGAACTCTGAGGGGAGAAGCTTTATTTATTTATTAAACTATGTTTTATATTTCCTGATTACATGAAGAAGCATTTGCTGTTTAATGGAACACACAGCAGATTTGCTGGGAAATAGATGATCGTAAATAGTTATCAGAACATAAAGTGCCTCAAATGTAGATAAAATTAGTTAATGTATTCAGTGACATCATGTTAGTTTGCTCCCAAGAGAAGGATGCTGCAACATCAAAACAAAAGCTGATATTTAATTTAAATGGGCAAAATTGGGTTTCTTCCTCTGTGTTCAACAAGCTAAAATGCCAAAAGCTTCAGAAGATTCTGTGGCCTTCATACTGAATTAAAACAGTGCTTCAGAGATAAATGGAGACAACGTCTTTGTGATTTTACTTGCAGAGGTTTCAGGTAGGCACAGTCACATACTCTTACCTTCTGGTACTCTGATTGTATGGCTCCAAATTTATCCTTTGCCACACTAATGACGAGATCTGCAACGACAGGAGGAAACTTAGTCAGCAAGTTGCATCACAACAGCTTATGTAATCTAAGGCAACTTCCACTGGGAATTTTAAAATCTCCAACAAAGTGGGTTTGCTGTCCATAGTGTGATTACGGAACATTTTGGATCTATAGTCAGTACTTTTGGTAAAATAATGCATTAGCCATTTTTTTATCATGTTTTCTCAGTTAAGAAGAGCAATGGTTACATGAGTGATTAACACTTTGGCAAAGGTGAGCAAAAATAACTTGCATCTGATATATTTATATAAAGTTAGTTTTTATTTGCATTATATTTCGGACACTCCAAACTATAGTGTTAAAAAATATAAAATGACATGTTTTGGACCATTTATTTGAGTCATTGAGTGTCCATATGATCTCCAGATAATGGTAGTCTAGACTCTTAATATAGCTCATCAAATCCTTAAAAAGATCATTTGCATCCATACCGTTGTCTACTTTCATCAACCTTGTTGAATAGCATGATGTCTGGATGCAGTAGCTACTAATATCTACTAATATCTGTTGAAAGCATGAACAATGAGAACAAAACATATTTTTTCTTTATAATATCTCAATCCTTCTTTAGAAAAAATCTAAACACACACAAAACTGCTACTACACAAACCCCACATGACCCACGCATTTGTACTAGCTTTGTAACCATGTTGTATTTATAAAATATTAAGCAAAATCAGTGAAAATGAACTACATACAATTAACAGACACAACTTCTCTGTTTCCTCTTTGCAATTATTATCATTATGTCTTTTCTTCTTTGGGGTTTATAGAAGGGACAGCTGGACGTCCATGCCCCACTGATTCCTCACCCACAATTCAATCTGCCCACAGATCACTGAACTCTCTGACACTCGGTTTGAGCAGTTAACCTATGAAAGAGAAATAATTTCTCTCGCTGATCAATGATTGGACTTTATTTAGGATAAAGATACAGCAAATACAATCATCGATAAAGAAACTCAATTCAATGTTTCGTATTCCTAGGTAAAAGTTCCATATAGTGACACCAAACAATTAAAAAAGTTTTTAAACTTCAACTTGTCTTTGGAAAATTGTGCTTCCTGTTTAATTAATTCCCAATCATCAAGCACGTTGTGCAAAAGCAAAGCAATCGGGTAGCAAGGGACTGCAATCATGATTCATTTCCTTGAATTGAGGTCGTAGTCATTAACCAGGGACCAACAGGGAAATGGGAAAAGTAGACTAAAACCAAAGTATATAACACATGATCTGATCCACTAAACTTCACTTCTCATGCCTAGCTTTGAAGATAAGGAACCCTTCAGGATTCAGTGAGCCCTCTCCAGAAAAAAATAAGCTAATTAGATGCAGTGAAATATGATCAATTTAGTTTTAGGAAGAGTGTACTCAATGAAATGTACTGCCCAACATTTCACTATAGATTTTCTTTATTTCGGATCGAGAATGTGTATAAAAAATGTGGTTGGGTTATGAAGGGTTATTTTTGTTAATTAATAATCGTGCTATAATCATTCATCAAAATTCTGAATAATTAAACCCAATTATATTTTTGTTCTATTTAAAAAAATAAAATTAAATTAATAATCTCTTTCTACACAATGCGTTCAAAATGTATATCTTTCTAATGATGTCCGTGTTTTTTTTTCTCTTGACGGTGGGCAGTTACTTATGTTTTTAAATAGTGGCTCCTTGTTATTTTCACTGTTGCTTAAGATCAATGTTCCCAAGTAATCATCTCGATGGGTTTTGGCATTGAGTATCGAGTTTGTTTTGCCTACTAGAGGTTACAAAATAAAATACAAAGTAAGTTCCACATATGTAGAAAGTGTCAGATGGGGCTCTGAGCTCTTCAAGTATTTGATAGAACTGAAAGTTGTAAACAGTAAAGCTCTGAACAAGTCTAAACAAGTGTTTTCACACAAAGGAATGTGATGCATGCTCCAGGATTCCTCTGGTGACACAAATCTCCTCATATGATCTGAAAACTACTCAGTTATTATTACAAATATTATAGATAGGACTTTAAATTTGCATTAAATCCCCCAACTGCACTAAAGGTAATATAAATATAAGCTACTACTAAAAATTTTCTTGATTTATTTTACAGAAACAGCATGACACACTAGTCTGAAACAGACTTGTAAAGACAGGACTGGTCCGACCCGTTGAGAAGACAAACAACTATATTAAATTAAAAATAATTGAGGGAAAAAGGGAGCTTACGGTAGACAGATTTTTAGACAGTTAATCAGAGAAACTGAGTCTCCAACTGTGCTACTTTGTCTCCATCCCAGCGAGTGACGCGTTTCTAAGAAGATTTCTGCTTTTCCCCCAGTAAAACCCCAGTGTATCTTCATAAATATTCCATTGTGGAATCTCTCCAAGGTAGCTGGAGGGATAAGCAGCTTTGAATGCATTTGCCACTGTTACTTCTCATCATTATGACATGACAAGAATGTGAAACTTTTGCAGGGTTTTACAAGCCATAAGTTTCTTGCTAGATTATGTCATTATTGGAAACCACCAAAGTCCAATCCACACTTACAGGGACATAATATTATTTTAATTCTAAATGGATGGTTTTGTAACAAAAGCCAAAATTATGCATATAAGTATGCAGGACAGTCCCCAAAAGTTGATAAATGTAATTTTTTCACAGTAGATAATTCCATCACAGCGAAACAGAGCTGTGATACTACACAGCAAAGTTGGAGAGAATAGATCATAAGTTGAAAACATTCTGTCAGATGTGTTATCATTGCCCAAGCAACTCTGGAGACGTTTACAGACAAGAAATATCAATAACTGTTAGCATTTCACTACATTTATTCATTGTGTGTTGTGGGTGGGCCCCGCTCATGGGTTGAGGTCTTTTCAAATTATGTTGTTTATGTTGTTAATAATCATATATTTTTTTTAGCAAAAATTAACATTGACACTCTAAAAAAATTGTCTGTACACTCTACAAAAGGTATTATATAGAACCTAATCTTTGGCTCATGATATTTTTGCTAGTTTTTTTTGGTGCCATTTAACAGTAATCTTCAAAGGTGCTATTTATACCCAACCATCAAATGTATGAAATAAATTACATTTTGACAATGTATATGGCCATATATATGACCAGCATCTGTATATAGCACATTAAACAAAAAACTACAAGTACCAAAAAGCCATAGCAGTTTCTTTACAGTACCAAAGTGCTACAACGGTACATCAAAAACCACAAAGAACCAATAAAGAACCAGCTTTAGAAGTTCTTTAAAGTGAAAAGGGCTATATACCACTGCTACAAACCAGCAAAATGTTTATATAACCTTTTTTTAAGAGTGTATATATTGCCTGTAACGACATCTAATGACATGGATTGAAATGTTAACATTACAGTTTCCTTCCAAAATATGAGAAACTGAACAGATATGAATAAAACCGCCAAGTTAAGCAACGAGGTTTACATCTGATTATTGAGGATTTATTGAACATATTATTTTGAATAAATTATTGCTTAAATTAAACCTTAGTTTTTTTAAAGGGTCATATTCTGTAAAATTGATAAAGCGATGCCAGTGCTGCAAATAAAACTCATTACATCAGAACAAATCACAGCATTTAAACCAAGCTAATTTGGCGACGTTAAAATCCCCGCGGTTAACTCACTAAACACTAACTGAACATTCCTGATAGGCATTACTATTAATACCAGCATTTTAACAAAGGAAACACACATCCTCAAGAAGTGCAAGAATACAAGGATTAAAGTGTAGAAAGTGCTTATTTCCAAAGGGCTTTCATGCTGTTTACCATGGCAGATGCCTAAGGGAGCTGCTCTGAGAGAAGAGCTCTACTGCAGACAAAGCAATCCCTGCTCAGCAACCAAACTGAGGTGCAGAAGCTTTGCTAAACACACTCAAACAACCACACTGCACTTTGAAAGAGACACCGCTCGGCCTCCTTACAGAGGAAACGATCTGTAGAGATGCATGTCAGGTCTCATTTGCGAGTTTCGAATGGGTTGTCTTCTTCAATCAAAAGTAATGCACCTGAGCTCTACTACAATGGTTTCGATTCTAGAAGAGAATTGTTTTTGGATGCCTTAGGGAAGAATCAGGAAAAGTCACAGAATAATCATAAGACCATGACTTATGAGCAAGTTATTCAAGGCCTATCCAACAACAATAAAGAATATCATAGCCATTCCATTGAATGGGTGCCATTTCTGTCCCTGGGACTTTTTATGCATAAATAAGCATTAAAATTGCTTCATAAATACATTTATTACCAAGCAAACTGTACTACATACTATTATTATTGCTAATTTAAGCTAGAACATTAAATTATTGCCAAAATCCAAATAAAACACTGAAAAATATCATTTACTGCTTGTCCCCATTCTACAATGCTACACTTCAACATGAAATATAATAATGAAGTGCTTTTAAGAAGAATCTTTCTTTTGAATGGACATAAATACATTTATTTACCCAAATATCAAAACTTTCTTAGACATTTTGAAAATGCATTAAAATAAAAATATGCCCTGTGATTGACTGGAGAATAAAAAAACCTTTTTATAAATTTTTCATAAAAATGCACTTAAACTTTGACGGAAACACATTTACCAAATGAATGCAATCCAAATCAATGCAATGTTTTTATGTCGGAACAGTCCGATTTCATTGCACAACATCTGAAATGTTTTTTTGGTCATTATAAAATATCTTAAACAAAGTCTGCCATCAAAGTGGTTTGGGATTATCACCTTCCCAGAACTGTCTTGACCGACTACGTTCAAGAGCAGTCTCCCGCCTCCAAAAGCAAGATGACGTGACTGCACATATTGTCTCGGTGACGCAAGTAAGTTATTACATATGAAAAAGTTCTTCTCCAAACAAAGCTTTCAAACGAACTTCCATTTTTCTTTTGATATTTGGTGGAAGTTTATCGGGAAGTGACCGTTTTGTTCTTTTAGACTCACTGTATGGAAACAAATCATTTATGCAATATTGCAGTTTTACACATACATTTAATTCGCAACTTTTCATCCTCCTGAACCTTCATTTGGTAAACCTTTTTATACTAAAAGGGAAATTCTCAGGTGGAACTCAGCACATCTCTTTGAGAGTTTTTTTTCCCAGAGCAGAGAGGTTCAGATGTGTTCAGAATACGCACAAGACTTGGGAATCTCATGAGACGTTAAATTCATTGAGCTTATCTTGAGTGAACTACATGTGTCACTTCTCATGAACCCAACACCATGAAGCCAGAGCTGATGACTGTTCTCATCTGCTCCCTGATGGCCAGCAAAGTCCCAGAGCAGTTCAATCTCACCCTGTACTGAACATTTACAATAACAATCTTTTCAAACGAACGGAAAGCAAAAAGGCTGTAACCTAGCAGCCTGTCTCCAAGGAGAAAGTAACTCATAGGGAGAATAAATGAAGGACAAAGATGATATTGAAACACAAAGCAGCATTCTGAGCTTTTTCTTTCAAGCTTAGCTTTAATAAAAGCAGCATTAACTGGATGAGTGAGTGTATAACACAGCGGGAGACCACAGCAATTTCTTCATAGTATCTATACAGGCTTAAAATGCACAACTGAAATTCTAAATTAATAAAAAAAGCAATCTGAGCTCCTTTGATCCGGTGGAAAGCTGCTGAGTTTTTGTGAAATGAGTATCCAAATTCAATTTATCTGTGTTCAGGTTATTGCACAGATAAAAACATAATTTACTGAAACACAACTGTATATAGTGTAAATGACAACTGCAAACCTCATTGCTCAGAGGAAAATTTGTTTGTGATCTGCTTCTGTAGCCCGTGATTTTGATTTCAGTCAAATTCATCAGCTATAAATAATCCTCTTCACAGACCTGAGAGAGAGAGGGGATCTGAGGACCAAAAAATAATTTTATTTGCAATATCTTTATACTGTAAGTGAATTATTTACACAATATTTCATTGTTTCATTCTTAACGGTGATAATTTAAAATTAAAGTACTGTTTTAATTATACAACACAAATTGATTTATCTATAAGATATTGAGCATACTCTGATTCATCAAAAAAGGTCAATAAAACCAGGTGGTCACTATGAAAACTATTGTTAGTTGCAATTGTAGTTGAATTCTCACCATAATTTGACTTATTATACAACACCCCAACTTACAACTGTAGCTCAAACTGAGATGTTTATGTTTGATGTTTTCTTTGAGGAGTTTGGTTCCAAAATGGAGTAAATGCCAATAAAAAAAAAATAAATGAGTATCTGAAGTGTATTTTTGTCACAATCATTTTTTTAAAAAGCCAAATACTTGCAGTGTAATCCAGCCCTGGTTTATCTGTTATTTTCCAAATTTTGAAGCAAACACCAGTCTAGTTTTATCACAAAATTCCATAACTCCATTAAACCAAGCACCAACAGTTTATTGAATTGTTTCATTAAAAATGTACATTCAAAAAAATATTTATGTTGATGCCTTGGATTAAAAATACAAAATGGTTACAAATATAGCTGCTTAGTTATGAGCTTCACATTTTCAAACCAAAACCTCAATCCTATCAGTCCTACCTACCCAAGACACTCAAAAAAGGGAAAATGTCTCTGAAACACTTCTCGGCAGTCACTTCCTCTTGTTAATGAAAACAATGGCTGCAGGGTAAAAAGGAAAAACTCAGCTCCCAAAGGGAGTCATCAACTGAATTTAATACCACACCAACAATAAACACTTTTGAAAGTTATAGAAGTGAACATAACTCCACATCTGAGACTGATTTACTCATGTTAAATATGTTTATTATTTTTAGTAGCTTCTTAAGGATTAAGATCGGCTAGACCATGAGAAACAAAATCCAAGTTTAATATCAGCTTAGTGATCGCTGCAAAGCTGATATAAAGACAAATAAAGGTCATGGAGGTGTTAGTGAATAATACAGATGAGATTACTATGTGTTTGTATTCATAGGTCAATATTCTGGTTTTTGAGGATAGGGTTTGGACATTGGAACAAGAGGTGTCTGAGGTTTGCAATGACTGTACAATTCTAAATTGCATATTATGTCATTAAAAGTATGGACAGTTGAATTATATGCAACACAAGAAAAGAGTATTGGAGCCATACAGAAGTATCAAGACTAGAGAGTGGTTAAATGAGTACAGAAATGCAGTCAGATATCTCCAATGGCAGTGTTTTTCAAACTTTGACAATATAAAGTGGCTCTCATTAAAGTGTCATGAATAGAAATCAAATAAACACAGATTCTAAATCAATTAGACCAGGTTGATTTAGACTAAATTGGTACAAAGGATAATTTCCTATGGAAACTAGACAGTCTCTCACTGCACAATAGTTTGTGCCACACTCATAATATTAGGACCTTTTTTGTAGAATCACGATTTGTGCTTTTCCTCCAGAAGAAACATGTGGCTACACATCCTCTGTGAATCCCCTAAAACCAGGCTTTTTAATGGAATAATTGACCAAAAACAATACCTTAAATAGCAGGCCAGGCCCTGACGAGATTCTAATGAACACCACTGAAGCATACTGCATTTCCCTTCTTTGAAAGACTGTGCCCAGAAAAAAATGAAGAATGATACTGCACTGACAAGTTTGCCTTTAGGAAATACATTCTGCAAAAAAAGCTCAGTTCCAGTGGGAAATTCTTCCGGATCACATGACTTAGCAGCCCCTTGAATTAATTTCAAGCAGTAGATATATACCCAAGGACACTATTTAATACAGAAACAGCTGGAACTGCAGCATTTTAATGGTACACTCTGAGTTCATCAACTGCAGCCCACGGGAATTTATGAGAACTTGAAGCAAAGCTAACTTTGTGATCCACAAAAGAAGAAAACTTTAAAACAATCTACAACTTTTTCCTTTCAGAATAGACAAAACAGTTCATCAACTGTGCAAGACTATTTGAAAATCGTCTTTTAGAAAGCAAACCATTTGGCTAAAACTTCACTGAAGGAATCTAAAATATTTCTAAAACCAAGTTCTACTGCACTCTCACCTGCCGTAGGCTTTGTTGGCGACTATTAGGAGTAAACTATTCTTAGTTTTATTTTCAGGAATATAGTTGAGTGTCAGGGTTCAGGCAAGCACAAACAAAACAACCTCACAAAAACAACCTTATTATCGGTAATGTAATAAGAGACATAATGAACTGATAAAGGAAAAAGGAAACACCTGGTATGGCTAATCAGATTGTGTGAAATAGAGTCTGTGATACTGGGAAACTCATATAATCCTATCAGCAATCTAAACCGTTCTCTAAAGATCCTTCTGCTTTTTCCCAGCAGCCGCCCGTGACGTTTTCCTCCTCAATTCCCAGACGGGACACTCTATAACCCTGACACCAACAAGGCAACTTCCAGACCTCATGCACGTGACATTCTACCATTACCTGGAAATACCCGTGTATGCTTAGTTTACATTGGATACGTGACCAAGCATCTATTACACCTCTGCTCCAGAGTATTTTGTTGTTGCACTTTCTACTCAAACATTTGTCTTCCTTTTTAAAGAATTTATATTTAATTAAATGTCTGATATCCCCTAATAATCATAATAATAAATGTACATCTTAGCACAGTAAAGTCTTAAAGGATATGGTTTCAGTTTACTTCCAGAAAAATCCCCTTTCAAAATGTACAGGAATTATGTGCAGAAATTGACACCCCCTGAAACCACAACCACAATTGGCTGGCCTGGCTGGAGGCGAGGAAAGCATCAATGGTGGGTGAGTCTTGAAGTATGAGGACAGGCAATTTTAATGGAGACATTTTTGTTTAGGGACAATTACTGGATCACGATTTATGCTATGGGTAGCACGGTTGGCTCAGTGGGTTGCACTGTGGCCTTCCAGTTAGAAGTTTGCCGGTTCGAGGCTTGCCGGTGACCTTCCTGGAAGGAATTTGCATGTTCTCCCCATGCTTGCATGGGTTTCCGTTGGATACTCTGGTTTCTCCCAAAAAAATAATCTAAATTCCCTTTAGGTATGAATGCGTGAGTGAATGTTGCCCTGCGATGGACTGGAGAAACACTAAAAAGGGAAAACGCAGGTTGAAAAATGAATGAATGAATGATTTATGCAATTCTTAAAAATATTTTTAAATATTTTTTGGTTATAATGACAAGAAATTCCTTTAAAAGGAAGAGCAGGTGAACAATACTGAAGTATAATGGAACTAGATTCTGCAGGAGATTGCTGACAGCGAGTGGAGACAGCTAAGTGATGGTAAGTAGATGCCAAGAGGAGATCCTCGCTGTGATAGATGGAAATCGCAAATAGGTAAGCAAATCCAGGCAGAAACCTGAAATTCTAGCCAAAGGAGTTTGGTGAGTGTCTATGTGCAGAGGAGTTGTACCAGATTCACGAATTGCTAGCAGTCTGTACCAGTGTGAGTCATAGACCAGAGGTGAGGTGAGTGATGTGAGGATAACCAGGAGGTGTGTGATTGCTTGGAGATGTTATTAGCTGTGTTTCCATCCACCTATTTTTATACACATTTTGGAACATTGCATAAAAAACTTTGGATGGAAATTGCAAGATGCACTTAAATGTTGAAAATGAGCTGAAAATAATTATGCGCACAACTGTGTTTGATAATCTTTTTATCCAATAAAAAAAGTGCATAAACTATAATGGAAACGCATTAGCATGAATAAATCCCAATGCAATGCAATGACAAAGTATTTTTCTGTCCGAACTAGGGTACGTCGGGGTGGCATTAATGTACAAAACAATGGATAGATTTCATTGCTCACTGAAATATTGTTTAAGTCATTCTAAAATTCTTTAACCAAGTGACACCAATACTACATTGACATGTTTATTGGCTTTAAAATTTGCCTACGGAATTTAATTTAAAATAACAGATCTTTACTTAAAAGGCCAAATAAGAATTTTTAAATTTTTCAGAAGAAAAAACAAACAAACCTAAAAAACACCAATGGCTCTAATTTAATACAATACAAATATGATTTATAAATATATATACAAAATCTATACATTGGTTTAATAACCCTTAAGCTCCCTTATATATTATATATCTAGTTGGCAATGTACATGGACTGGAGACAGACTAAAAAGGGAAAACGCAGGCTGAAAATTTAATGCATTTTTATTCTAGTTGGGAATGTATATTCCCAACTAGAATTAAAAAAAAAAAAAAAAAAAAAAACACCAATATTCCGGCTTTTGCAAAAGAATGTTTTTCTAAAAACATTAAGTCTGATTTAGAGGCTAATTTTAAAACTGAAGGGTTCACTCAAAGTCAAGAGGGGGAAGCTTCTCATGGAGTTTGAATGTGAGGGATATAAAGTAACATCATGAACACTTTAGCTATGACAGTGGGCATCAGCAGCTCCAGAGATACGCTTAGTTTCACACAGGCACATGATAACAAACCACACTAACATAAAATACAACGAGAGAAAAAAATCCAAAATCTAGAATTTTTTAACTTTAATACTGTAAAAATTGCAGGTTTGTTGTCAGGCTCTGTGGTAAAGTGGCATATGAGCCAGACATACCAAATGTGTTATCTTTCCCAATTGCCATCCCTCCCTACTCTATCTCCGTTTCCTTCTACAAAAAAACTTTTTTTTTTAATTAACGCATTAACCATTTTTAATGAGTATACTTATATTATATTAATTATTGTTTTATATGAAGACAAAATAATTCAAGTGCCATTGTGCCTCTTTTTCATGGAAATACAAATAATACTATTGTGTTTACAAATATAATTTCCAATACAATACAAAAAAAGAAAATATGCAAAAATAGTAGTTTCACAAAAATATTGTGAGCATATCCCTTTAAATATTTATATTTTTTGTAAAACATGAATAATGTTTTACAAATAATATAAATATTTAAAGGGATATGCTCACAATATTTTCTTCTGACAAAGTACTGAAATTAGTATATTATCTGTGGATTATTGTAATAATCCACAGATAATATACTAATTTCAATACTTTGTCAGAACACCAATATCCAGATACAGGGTCACTTTTGCATAATAATCACAAGACCTTATTTCTATATCTTGAAGAATATACAAGGACATAACCCCTTCTCTGGTCATTCCACTCCATGTAAGTCATCTGGGCACAGAGATCTGCTCTGGTGTCAAATAAAGCAAATTAGAAAAAACAGCATTTGCTTGGATGTTGCAATATACAAGATAATAATGATGCTCTTATGATTATGTAAGCGTTATTTGAGATTCCCATACCAAAGATGTCTGTGGTGCCTCTCAGGGTGCCTCAGCAGCCACAGAAACAGAATCCTCTTAAAGTGCTCTTCTGTGAGTTGGCTGCCAACCAGCATCTCAAGTAAACAACACTTGAGTGTGCTCAAGACGGTGTGTCTAAATCACAGAGGGCAAGATTCATTGATGCTTGGGTGCCAGAGAAGGTTGCACTGATTCCATGCAGCTATTGCACAGTGCACTACATAACCCAAATAAAAACTTTGGGGTGATCCAACGATGCCATCATGAGCAAGCAATAACACTGGTACCCCAAACAAATAACAATTCATATATGTTAAAAGGAGGGCCATTGGGAATGTAAAGTGAGTTTAACGAACTCTATAAATTATGATTAATATCACATCATTGCATTTGACTCATCTGATGACTTTTACTGTGCATCCTAGGGGGTAGTCAAGCAGATTTATAAAAACATGAAACAGGAAATAAAGAAATCAGCAACAGAGAGAAAAAAATTAGTTGTTAATGTGCTCAGAGCATCCATGTGGTGTATTTGCCTCTGGAGATTCAGAATAGCAAGCTGGCAGCCAACAGACAAGTACTTTCATGATGCCATCTGCAGAGAGCATCCTTCAGCAACCCTGCTGGCATCCCAAGCAACCATGAGGCAGATAAGGACATCAGGCGTATGTTTTGCACAATCTGGATAAAATGCTCTTACGTTCAGATCAAGTAGATTTTTGTCAATTGTGATTCTTAGAAAGAGAAGCAGAATCTACAAATGTCAGAATTCAAAATACTAATGTTTATGCCTATGGGTATTGAGTTTTAAATTAATGTTATCTTAAAAACACAAACTCTATTTGAAGCACTAATAGCTTCACTAAGATAAAGCAAGGGCTGTTCCCTCCTTGTATAACACTACAGCATTCAGCTTAATCTAGGCCAGTAGGAGGAAAATCACACAAGCATAGACGCAGGGATACAGTTACGTTGTCCTGGCAACTGCCTCCACTGTATTGAGTCACTGTTACAGGAAAAAAATGCTGGAAAAGGTCCAATTTCATTTGTGTCCCTTAGCCTTTCTCTCAGTTTTGTGCATTCATGGGCGGTGAAGGAGTGTAGTGGTGAGTGGTAGGGCTCATAATGGAGTTTACATCACAGCACACTTCAACAAAGGAGTATTATAGATATTCCAGTAAACACCAGTATAGGAACTCAACATCACGGTACACTTGGTAAACGGTTTTCCTTTTATCTTTATCGATGGAAAAAAAAAGTGGACATTTTGGGCCAAATCTTTTAGAAAACAGGTCTCAAAAAGTACTATAAATGAGCTAATGTGATATGATTTCAATGCAAAGAATAAAAATTAATTTCATAATATCTCATAATCTCGCTATCTAAGGAAAGATATCATGTAATTTTAATGTTATAATAATCTCAGTGTTGTGGTAAATGAATAAAAACCAGCATTAACGTTGCATTAGGCACACATATGGTTCATTCATTCATTTTCCAACCCGCTTATTCCCTTTTTTGGGGTCACGGGGGTCTGCCGGTGCCTATCTCTAGCACATATTGGGCAAGAGGCAGGGGTACACCCTGGACAGGTCACCAGTCCATCGCAGACATATATGGTTATACTCACCAATTCAACACTTAAAAAAAATTCAACAGGTTTGCTAGAGTTAATGCTTAATCCCTACAGCGGATCCCTTCACAGGGGTGTACAATTTAATTGGTGTGTTTTTCAAAGTGGAGCTAAGTTGAAGGGGTTGTGTTAAAATGGAGAAATGCAACTGGGTAAAATTTTCAAGGTGTTAATTTTTTGAGAAGCTTAACTTTTTGTCTTATTATGACAACCCATTTTTTCTTCTTTGCCTCAAAAATATAGAACCCTCTGCTGTTTGTTACTTCAAATACATAGCTGAAAAATGGCAGCATCTATTACAAAATATTGAGCTAAAGGAGGGGTTTTTCTGACCCTTAAAATGGCAAAAATGCACTCAGTGTAGAAAGCTGAGAACCATAGAGCCTGAGGCTTAGTGAGTGCAAAGGTGGATGTCAGTCAGTCAATCAGCATACAAAAGTCAGGTCAGTGCTTGAGAACAAAGAGACCCTGACTGCTCCCGAACAGATTTCCTGACTATATATTACAGAGAAACTTGAAACATTCTAATCATGAAATTGAACAACCATTACAGACATAGCAGTGGTAATTTTGTGTGGCTAAATTCTCCTTAAGACATGGGTTTACCATCACACCCCAGAATCCCTATGCTTTCACATGTCAAAGTCCATTGAGATTTAAGGATGAAGAGGCTTGAGCATTTCTACAAGATTGATTACTCCTGCAGGCTTCTCAAAGGGGAGAGGTTATCCCAGAAAGTTAACACTATAATTCCAGATTGGGAGTCAACCATTCCTGAATGTGTCCAAGTCACTACAGAGCATCAATGTCAATTTTACTTAACAGTTGGGATGTTTTTCAGGTAATTTCTATTGAGTCATGTAGAGTTGAATATCAAAAGCAAATCAATGATGGGACCCAGAGAGGTATAGTTCTTCAACAAGAGTCATAGAACAAGAACTGAACCTTGAGGATACCCTGTGATCAAATACTGAGTTTTGAATACTCAACCCTGCACCCTATTCTTAAGCCATGTTTACACCGAAAGGATTTTCTCACAAAAAAAAAAAAAAAAATGTGGACACAAAACCAAGCTCGTTCCACATAAAAATGCCATTAATACCATGGTTCAAACTCAGAGCATACAGTTTTAATAGATAGTAGTAGGATTCTAAGCCCAAAGTCATTCTGGACAGTTTGAGGTCTCAAAAATAGTCAAATTCTTTCATATTTCCATCTAAACAACGGCAAAAAGGACTGTGCTTTACTTGGTTTTAAAATACCTTGCTATAAGTCCTAAAAAACCTTAAAATATAGTAGGGCCAAAATAAGTCGGGCACTCCAATAACCTGGAGATGGGTTGGCCATCTCTGAATAAAGAGAGGATCATAACAAATACCAACAGTGCCAGGGGGAAAGACAATATCTTAGAATACCAGGAAGATATTTCAATCCAACAGTCAGGGGCCCTCTATCAAATCAACTGATTTTAACATTCAGCCTAAAAGGAGAATCTTCAGTCATCCACTCTATAGTTGCAGACCACTCTGGAAGAATCTGGATTGGTACTAATGCACCTCCAGTGTGAATGAACCCATCACTCAGAAACAAAACAAGGGAGAATGAGGAATTGTAGTGTTGGGCAAAATGTCCCTTTTCCAATCTACAACTCATCAGATCTTTAGTAAAGATTCCCAAGTTGTAAAATACAATGGCATCAACACAGTGATAAGACCCATGTTGGAGAATAAAAGCACAGTAACATATGGGACTCCAGATTAGCACTTCAGCTCATTAAGACAGTGACTCACAGGGTCACAACTTAAAGCTTAATCTCAATGATAAAGACAAGGCTGAGGAATAGTACAACACACTCAACCCGTCACACTCTCACCCCATCTGCAGAGGAACACCTTGCAAAGCATTACAGTTTTACCAAACTACCAAATCCTTCAACAAATTACCAACATTATTGGTTTGGAGAGATCCGAGCTGTTCTGTTTTGGCAATTAGGTAATAATTGGTTGATGCTCAAAATATACAAATGGTAGAAGTAAAACTAGGTTTTTTATCCCTTTAGTCTGATACCCTTGATGGAGAATAATGGTGTGCGGTTTGTTTCTCAGAGAGTGGGGCATCTTTTGAAGTCATTGGGTGAGTTCCCCCCTTCCTCAACATTTAGTTTATTAGGACCGCAACCTCTTCAGAAGGCTCATTTTCTCCTCACTCCCTAGTGTGCTGATTCATTGTGGACTGTGTGTGTTCTTGTTGCTGAGTTTCATCTAACCAATTAATCCAATTGTCTAGACAGAATCCAGGAAATGCGGGGTCTTGGGTTTGTGATTTACTGCCATTTTTACCTTTTTCAATGAACATTAAGACCACATCTAGAGGCATGTCAAGTTGGTCATCAGGTGGGGGACACTCTTCCCTCAACGTTTTACTGATTAGGCTAATTATGTCTCCAGAAGGCTCAACAATGTACCACATTCACCCACTCTATGGAATGCCCTCTATATCTCTACATCTCTGAGTGTAAACCTAAGCCTGAACACAGACTATTTTTATATATATTTAGCCATTAAGTTGGGGTCCTTATAACAGAAAATGTAACTGCTTTATTACATACTTCCACCATCAAAAGACAAGGAAGGTAAATTAAGTTAAGTCTGAAGGAAAGCAAAAAACATTGTAGCATGAGCAGCAATGGCCAACTAAGAGAGTTATAAAGATTTTCCTTGTTTTAGCTATTAGGAGGTAAAGGGCAACATTACAGTAAACAACATAGAAGGGTAAATAGAAAGGGAAAGGTACATTTCCCATGTGACCTAACTTCAAACTGGGCTAGATCTGGCTAGGCTATCTATCTTCACCTGTATTTTTCCAAGTGGCTTATATGAGAGTCATGTGAGTCTCTTACACATAAATCTTGAATTTCATGTATTACAATATGAATATGGTGACCAAACAAACAATATAGTTTACACTAAAGCTAAAATGTTCCCACATAGTGCAATCTTTATGTGCAGATCTGAAAATGTGTCATCAGTTGGCTGTCGTGCCCCATTACCTAGCCAAAAACATGGTTGAACACACATTAATTGTCTTGCTCCAGGAAGTTTGCCACTACCGATGACTTGTTAGCAAATGCACAATACTTTTTTTATGTCATTAAAGACAATACATTTTCCTGCAAAAGTTCCATGGTATTGCTTCAAACGTCTGAGAACAATTCACATGATTCACACACATATATATATGTTTCAAAGGGAAATTTATTTTCTTTGTGTCATAGTAGTATGTTGGCCACCATTGCCACATATGGAATGAGAGATTCTTAATGGGCTTATTTAACTTTCTCTTGAAACATTTCCACTGTGGTTATTTGTATTTGCAGAACGTTTCTCTAACTGCAAGTCCTGTATGATAAGCGATTTCCCATTTGCAAATGATGTGTGGCACCGCAACATGTTGGATGTGTTGTCAAAAAGATTTGTTTTTTTTTTCCTTTCTTTACATGTGCTTTCTTAATTTGCTGAAGAAATGTCATAAAAGAGACTTAGTATCCAACTGTATTATTATATTATTGCTATATTGCCAAAGTCTGTTAATAACTATGCTTATCTTTACCTTGTTTGTATACGATATATTGATACCCAAAGTTATTTCATAGCTTTCCGTGCACTTTTGACCACTTTACTAATTGTCTAATTTATCGAGTCTTTAAAGCATTATTATTCAAGAAAAAATGTATCCCTCTCGATATGGGGTTTTATAATTGCATACAAACGGCACCTGGTGCACCTGCTTGATTGGGTAGCTACACCTGCATCAAATTAAAGCTAGAATTCAGATGCGAGGATGCTTTGAAACCAAGTATCGGTCTTAATATTGTGCTCACCTTCAGGAAACGGGTTGGGCTGAACCACGAAGAGGAAGGCGTGCATCATGTTGAATAAAATCCCAATGGCTCCTGGATCATAGTAAGCGACAGTCTCGTAAACTTCCGAGGGAACCGAGCCGAAATCTAAAGTTCCCCTGGCTGGGGTAGAGGGAGTACCGGCAGGACCCTCCTGAACCTCCCCCGAGGTCAAACCCCAGCAAAGCAGAATAAACCCCGTCTTCCACAGCATTGTCAGTTTACCTTTTATTCTGCTACCGGGATATAAACGGAGCTTTGGATGACCCACAACCACACCGGGTTATGTCCTTGTATCCTGAGAGCGGTTCGTGGTTATCATCTTCACCATGAGTCCGTCTATCGAAAACTCGGTAGGTCAATCAAATACCTCCCGTGACAAAACAACTCCCGTGCAAAAATGACTGAAGAGAGCGACCGGCGAGGTGTCGATGGTTCTCCCTCTCCTCTCCGTGTGTTTGTGGAAGATAACGGTGTGCTCCAGTGAACTGAAGAGAGGGCACACGTTGCTCCGCCTGCCGGTGAATCCCGGAGAGTGCAGAGTTACTTATCAATTGCACTGTCCTCTAATCATATGTAAAACGTGTATTTATATGGTGGAAAATTGCCCTTTGTACAATCTGATATATAATTTTTATGGTTGCTGATGTAGAATATTTTGGTTGCTATGGAGGAGTCAGTGACATCACACAAAATTTTCACAGTGGTTGGAATGTTCTTGTACAAACTAACATGCACGAGTGTAGTATGTTTGAGACTACTTTGGGTTTTCAAATTGAGTCATAGTTTTACAAAGATGGACCCCATGTTGTCAATTGAAATTTCACAGCATTCTCCGTGATTCCTAGAATTCCTTTAGTGGTACCAATCTGAAAGTAAATAGCATCTCGCGTCACACCAGTTTGGATGTTTTTGAAAAAGTTTTGTGGTTGTCGTTCTAGGAGATGTGTCTTTTTTTTTTGTAAAGCAACGGCGAATAACAATGTTAGCTGTTACAAGCCAAACAATATCCCTGTAAACAATTGTTAATAACTTGTTATACATTATATTGCTGCAAGCAGTCTTTGGAAAGACAAACAGGATTTCATCCTACCCTTTGCAGATGTAAAGCTTTAACATTTTGGGGAACGCTTTAGGTGTTGAGATGTATATCTGAAAGGCACGTGTCTTCACTCCAATTCCTCTCAAGTGTTCAATCTGGTTGAGGTCTGGACTTCAAACTTGTACTCCGACAGTGCAGGCCAGTCAATTTTAGACTATTAATCTTTATGAACCTTGCTTTGTGCATACAGTCATCTTGGAACTAAAAGAAGCCATATCCAAAATGTACCTTAGGTTGGTTTCATAAAATTGTCCAAAATTCTCTTTGTATGTTGATTCATACAAGCTGTCTTCACAAATGCCTGAGTATTTTGGAAAACAATAAATACAAATTTCTAAGAGTTTACATGTCTCATCCGCAAGGTGTCGTGCTACAAAAAGATGCCCAGCAAGACCATTTACCGTAAATAAAATGTCAGTCTTTGTTTAAGCTCTTATTTCAACTAATGTGACCACAGACACATATAAACAAATTTGGTAGAATTAAAATGCACACGCTGACAGCAATACAATTTCTTAGTATGGAACCAATTGTTTAATTCCAAAAGAATGTCAGGGAGGATCAGAATGTGGTGTTTAGATTATATCAGAATAGAAATATTCGCATGATTGCCTTCGCTATCCTGCAGCGGATTAAAGTATTGGGCAAGGAATGCAATAGCTGCAGAATTGTATAACGTACTGGACAATGAAGTACAAAAGAAACATACAACAGTCTCAAAAACCACCGATGTCTGTTTGGACAAGAATGAACAAATGAACCATTTCCATCTTCACTCAACAACTTCAATCACTGTTTATAAAGAAAACACTGTAGAACAAAGAAAACATTTTGTAAGAGCAAAAAAAAAAAAAAAAATAGGTGATAAACACAACTATATAAAACATTTTATTAATAACTCTCAAAATGAATTACATAGGACCAAATGTTTGCAAATAGTAGTAATTTTTGACAAAGTTAACATTGAACAGAGTTTTCAAAACAAATAGAAATATTGTGACTCAAGGAATGATTGATTTAAAAACAGGAGAATTCACCCAATTATAAAACGCTCACCCTTTCTTTGTCAACAGTACTTCTCACACACCCACACGACAACAAATCCAATATAACATACCTCAAACGTTTTCATATTTGCATGAGCTAACAATCCAACAAAATTTAACATATTAAAGCACAAAATGTTTTGGCAATCATCTGTAGGTGCAACTAAAGCTCTGGTCTGCAAATAAAACCATTTATGTGAGATGGTAATTAAGTTTAGCCAACCTTTGATCTAGACCAATACATTTTTATTTGTTTAATTTCAAAATGTAACGTTTTTAGCTTATTTTCTCCATTCTAATGTAATAAGTAATATTTGATTTTATACAAACTTAGGATGTACATATTTATGTGATTAGTGTCTTTGAAGTTCCATTAAAGTACCTCATTTCCAGCTTAAAGAGCATAAGAAATCTTAATTTCAGGTCACTTATGTATTGACATCACTGCATCAGATGATGAACTACATTAATATAAATGTTCACACATTCCACTTCTCAGGCACATTGTAAAAGTATAAACATTAACCTTCCAAACCTTGTAAATAATTTAATTATACTTAAAACAATCCTCTCTTACAATGTGACTGCTCTCATGTATAAAAGTACACTCCCGGATAAACTTTTTGTGCATGTTCACTTCTTACGGCCATTTATTTTTTTCTAATCATTAAAAATGACATGAATACACTTTCAGATATTGATTCACAAAAGTAAGTGCTGTAAAAATAAAACCTCTAAAAAAACATTTGAGAGGATCTGGAAATGCTGAAAACTGGGTACATCAGTGCAAAGTTATGCTGGCAGGAATGACTATGCAAATAATACTGGCATCATTTTGGCCACACCCTCTCTGTCTCTCTGGAATTTGATGACTTGGTAAAATAGCGTGATAACCACTATGCAATTTAAAAATGTATTTAACAATATTCCAGTGCGATTACTGAGCCCCTGCTGCAAACCTACAATGTATAACTCCAAAGATTTGGCAACTTGTATTAGATGTAACTGCTCAATCAATCGACAAGTGCTTTTTTCACTGTAGCAGACCTTATTGATAATCCTGTCTATCTTTTTTGGCTCATTACCAGGTTACATTACTCATAAAACTATGGAATAAACACAAATCAAACATCTTAAACTGGTGCCATGTGATTATTGGTAAACTAGATGGTTCAATCAGCTCCATTAGGCACTTATGATCATTTTTACCAATATTTTTCTCCATTTTGCTAATATTCTCTATATTTTCAGATTCGTGTTCCTTATTTAGGCGAAAAGACTGGCTGTGGAGCAGAGTTGTTCAGAATTAAGATGGTCAGAATGAGAGCTACTTTTGTTTGTTCTAGATTTTCATTTAAAAATGAGGGAAATATTGCAAGTTTCAAATCTCATGCAAGGAACTTAAAAAAGGATAACTGTATAAATTCAGGACTAATTTTGAGTGGGAAGCTCAATCGTTCAAGCCTCATTACCTGTGTAAAATATTCTCAGTCTAACCAAGAATTCCAAAAGCAAAGTTTACTCTATGCGAGCCTCCCAAGGGCGACCAAACTCGGCTCCAGCTGGAAATGCATGAAAATGCACCAAATCGTTCACCCGTTAGACTTCGACAGGAACAAATGCAGAGAGTACGTCTCTATAAGCAGTTCTCCAGTTCTTGAGACCTACAAAAATGTCTTGTTGACATTCGTACCTGAGGCAATAACCACCGAGAGGGATAAAGTTCAACCGATTCGATTCCCACATATAGTGAAGCGGTCAATCTCAAGCAAGTCCTTCTTGATGACCCTGTGTTTGATTTCAGTAGATTGTTGTAGCTCACTGGACTTTTCTTCTGTTTTGGGTGGAGAATCCTGCAGAGGATCAGGGACCTCCTCTGATACTGGAGCGGGAGGCACAGGGAGAGGCTTCACACAAGGGATTGGCTGCTTTGTGATTGAGGTGTGGGTTTGGTGTTGTCTGGGTTCAGCTGAAAACGTGACAGGAATAATAAGTATGGAACTTGATTTTGCCTGCGAGTACAAAAAGGTCACCTGTTGGGGGAGGAGATTTTGCTGGGTGGGTTTTCTTGGGAGTCTGTTTTGATGATTGAGCCTTTGGTCTGTCAAACAGCTTCTTCTCCATGTGAGCTTCCTTCACATAGCGACAAGACTTTCCCAGAATGATGATACTATTAAGGACTTTCAGTGTTATCAACCTACACAAGCAGAACAAAAATAAATGTATCACCAGTTGCAATAATTTGTTCTGTAATATTGTCACGTAAAAAAAAAAATCTTGCCTAAGTGAAAACGGCAATATAATAAGAGTTTGTAATATTTTGCAGATTTAAGTCTTTTTTTGCAAACTCCCAAAATTAAAAATAGTCTACAAACCACATCATCCATAATATTAATCCTTGTGTATGACCCTACAAGCAGCTTGTGTTGTCTTTTAGCTGGAACTCTAAAAAGACGCCATCCAGATTTTTTAAACCACTAACTCCCAAAACATAAAATATTCATAGAACATTCATTAACCATGCAATAAAATAAAAACACAAAACTATATTTATACTCATCATACCATAATTCACATATTTACCTCTGTTAATGTCAATGGAGTTACTCTCACAAGCCCAAAACAAGCTTTATTTCACTAACTGAATGTGGAAAATGGGAAGGTTCTCAGAAAAGCATTTTTTCAAAAAAAAAAAAAAGTTTCACGTTTAATAATGATGCAGGTATCAGCCTCTGTTTAACGGTAATATTAACCTTGTAAAAAGTTTCATGGTGGTGCATTCATGGACATTCTCATCCCCATAAAAGCAGTAAACATTAAACCAAAATAATATTTTAAAATAAGTAAACAAATGCACTACAATAGTAAATAAAAATAATATATTAAAGTAAAATGACACTATTATTTAGTTGACAGGCACTATATTATTTTGTCATTTGAATTTACCCCAGATAAAAGAGTAACAGACAGACGGATGAAAGAGCACCCTGGATCTTCACTGAGCTCATCACCACCCGGATCAGCTGAAAGAGAAAACACAGTATCAACATCACAAACTCAAATATTTTACAGTGTATAAGTCAAAATGTGTACTGTACATTTCTACAGTAGCTACATGCATCGCCTCACCAGTACAGCGAGAGGTAACGGTATAAAGCCCATCCGTCTGGCCACTGAATCGCTGTAGTCTGTGTAGGCCTATCCATCAATCAAGCAAAATGTTATTTTTAATAACTTGTAGAAAAGCAATAGGTTGAAAATGACCCGTCACCTACATTCTGTTGTCGACTGCTGACGAGTTCAAAAGCCAAGCTGGCTTTATATTCACCATACACCTAAAGAATATGAAAATACCCTCAGACTAAGGAATTTGACATTAAAAAATCCCACAAATACATGAAGAGTAAGTAATTTTGACAGGAAAATCCATTTAGTTCTCACATCAGCTGTGATGTCGTTGAATTTAGTGATGAAGGCGTGCTTCACAATGTCAACCGCAATCTCTGACAGGATCACCATGAAAACATCGGGAAGAAGCACCCAGAGGTGATCTGATACAAGGTAAAACCATTCACAGAAAGACGGGTGCAAGAGAAGTTCAGAAGAGTTGAACATTTTGTTTTCGGGAAAAATTCTTTATTTTCAATATTTTTCTCAAGTGGAAACTTTAATTTAGCACAAAAAGTTTATAAGATTCATCTTCAATTACAGTATTTAATATTACAAACATTTAATAAATACATTCAATTTTCCAATCCAGAGGAGAAAACACCACACCAGGTGTTCAACTCAGCAAGGCATGTACTCCACCATGTGATGGCTTCTGAGCAGGACAGGACAAGGGAAAAAAAATAAAATAAAATAAAATAATATTACAAACATCCTGTTTGAACTTGAGCGTTTGCCTATGGAAGAACATTCAGCCAGGATACTTGTCACCGCAACATAGTCTTTAAAAACTGAAGAAACAAAAGGAACACTTCGACAAACAAGTTATCTTTACTTTTCTTCTCTTCAGATGGAGCACTGCATGGACTTTATTGATAAGTAAAGGCAAGCAGAGAATAAATGTTTTCTGTGTGTTTTTTCATATGAAAAACATGTGTAAATAACATTTTAAACAAAACACAGTAGAATTTATTTTTTTATTGATCCATATGTTTGTAAATCATGGTCAGTGCTTCAGCAAACATCAGCTTCACCGCACGTCACTGGGTGAAAGCGTCGCAGAAAGTATGTAGGAAAGATTGTATCATAGTTTTTGGAGGATTATGAAATTATTTAGTATTAATCGCAGCATATAGTGACACAATATATTGTTATACTCCTAGTAAAATGATAACATCCTTTACATTGCATTATGCGAAAATAAATAATCAAATAGACTTCACAGTGATTGGAAAAAAAGAGGATTTCAATCCAGACCTGAGTTCCAAGAGAACTGCTCCATGTTCCTCAAGCACACAATGAGTAGCAGAATGTAATTGGTGAACCTTTCCTTGATATCTGCAAACCGGAAGAACAAGAGTAAGACACTACATTACAAATACAAGTCTCTGCGGAACAAAAACAGGTAGTAAACAAGAAGCATCGTCTTAGAATGGAAACATGAGAAATGAAGTAGTGTAAGCACAGGCCTAAACCTGGGAGGAAGGGACAAAAGAGGGATGTATCAGACGTATCATACTTTCATACGGATCGTTTCTTACTAGTCAAGAGCGGATGTTTGTAGCTTCTGTTAATATGCATAAATGTAATGAAATGGCATAAATATACATAAAAAACATGTCTACGTCGACATGTAGTCTCCGGTGGTGGCTTTTTCCCTCTTGTGTATTCCGTAGAGTTGCTATGAGACATGACTCGCAAGTGTGCCATAAGTCAATTAACGTTAATAAATAAAACTGAGCTTGATAAATTTGCCGCCAGCAATAATTTTCACTTTATATCCATGTTAGTGTTCCAGGATATTGAACATGACAAGCATCAAATCTCTGAAATTAAACACCGTGATTCTATATCACAATAAACACGGATACACTCCCACTGTTAACAATGATCACCAGAGATGGCTATTAACAATGCTGAGGAGCTTCTGAGCAATCCTCCACTTCTATGCTGTTATTTGAAGCGCAAACACTCAGTCAGTGAATGATGTGTGTGAACATGAGCCGTGTTTTATGCACTCCTCTTTTTATGCAAAAACCTACTCCTGAACTAAGGTGTGATCTGTGGTCTCCTACAAATGTAGACACTTTAGTGAGATTCTGAGAACTTGATGCTCTCCAAAACACAGGAGGAGGTCCATCAAAGAGATATGTCCTATAGAGAACATAATGTTGATGAATAGATGCTGATTAAGGTACATCAGTGTCTTTCTTTAAGAAAACAGCCCTAACATGCCGTCAACAGCCCACGGAGGCTCGTCAAAAAGCTCTTGAGAGTTTCGATTAGAATTTCAAAGGATGTGCAGCTTCGCCAGCAAAGAGAGGAAGTGATTAAAAGAATTCAAACCAGTTTTTCTCCTTGATCAAAACTGAGTCATACTGCAGCAAAATACCAAAGCACAAGACAAAATGCCCTGACTCAATATTCAACCTGACATTTAAAACAGATATGTATAGGAATAGCAAAAGCCTTCTGATTATAAACTGTTATGAAACACAAAGAAAGTATTTAACATTATTATTTTTGAACAATAGTACATTTCATTGCCATGATCACGTTCAATATTAATAAAGCGAAAAGTGTCATATTGGACAATGAAACTGAAACATGTTCCAATATGAGGACAGTTCATGTTTATGATTGCCATTGAAAATCGAATGTTCCCATTAATCTAAGCAAGACTCGTCCATGTTTGGCCCACACTCAATTGTCCATTGGCCAATGATGTGGCCGGCCAGTACTGTTGATCACAGTATGAAACAATCCAAAGTAATTTTATATTAGCAATTTTAAGATTAAAAACAGTTGAGTTCATTAGTTAAGTGATTCCCATTGCTGTAAGGCACGTGGAAATGTTTGTATTTTTTTCCAGAAATAAGAAACAACCGTGTTGGTCAATCTACCAGTTAGAAATCAATTTTAAAAGGCACAACTTAGCTCAAAACTATGGTCGGTGAATTAAAATGAAAGACAATCCTGAATGTGGGAGATTGTTTCGAAGAATGAATAATGAAAATGGGGGAGAAAAATCCTCCTAGACCTTGATTATGATATGGCCATTTCCAGTGATTTTTCTTCCCTATTTTGTTATACTTTTATTTCTATTTGTATTAAAAACACTACAATCTTCGTGCATAAATTATTAATGCTTAAAATGTATTTAAACACAGTCTTTCTGTTAAACGTCACATTGAAAACATACATACATGAGAAATTCCCATAATTTTGTATCGCTCCATAATCTTCTAAAGGTATCTCCCCGAAACAGGATTAATGGACGAACTGACTTTAAACGTTGGCATTACAACATATCAATAAAGGATTCTGATTTTGAAGTAATAGATTCACTCTTTTTGTCTCAAACAAAAGGTCTTTTCTTACCACTGTTAGACATCTGAAAAAGGTTGTTCTTTTCAAACTTTTTAAACACGCTTCCTTTGATTTCCACAAACTGAAACATACATAAAATAAATGTGTGAGTGAGAAATAGCAAGAAAACATTCAGTTATTGAAATGGGAAAATCCAAAGTTGAATGATAATAATGTAAACAGTTCATGCTCACATTGTTGGACATCATGATGGTGAGCAGAGATTTGTTGTGCGAGTTAAAAGCCACATTTAAAGTTGAGGCTTGTACCATGATGAGGATGGCGTGCAGAACTGACTCAAATACACTAAGGAAAACAATTGCAGTTCTTTTTCACTTTTGAGTCATAAAAACGGAGCAAGATGAACACGGGTGGGCAAAAAGACATGTTTATAAACTGGAACATGCTATAACCTCATTTGATGTTGTATTTAAACAAACAAACCTAAAAAAAAATTTAAGCCTGAAAAAAATTGTGGAAAAGACTGTCACAGACACTCACCAGACAGCAACACCTAAAAGTGTTACGTTTTTCTACAAAACCACTGAGGTAAAGTAACTAAAATGTGGTTAATGGTGCACTGCTTTTCAAATTAAGGGGGATTTTATCTCGTCATCATGAAAAAACAACAACTTATCTGATAGAACACGATTGGCATACACACAAACATGGAAAACGATAAAGAGCAACCCTTTGAGAAATAATTAAAAAAAAAATGGTTTATAATGTTTTCTAAATCACTTTAGGTCTCCAGTTTTAAATGAAGGATACAGACATAGAATACAGCCATGAAGAAATGGGGAATGACTCCGATGTGGGCTCTCTTTCGGGACTTCGGTTCTGTGGCTGTCCAGTAAAGTGCATCCAGAATGTCTTGTCCAAATGATGAAAACAGGCGGTCCGCCACCTGACAGATGAGATGAGAACTGTTGTGTATACAATAAACGCTCAATTTCCATTAGACTCATAACACTATTCTCTCCAGCAAATCAGTGACTGGGGAGGTAAAAACTTATTATGGATATCATGCATGTCATACTATTCAATGGAGTTGAGTGTTATGAAGTAGCATACAATGCAATCAAATGCTTGATTTTTTTTTTATTTTTCAAGTTTTGCAATGGATTAATGGATAAAATCTCTAATGTTGCGATAAAATTAATGGATTTTATTCATGACCTCAACATGCCAATCTAATGTCTAACAATTTGATTCTTCCAAGTACCTCCAGCATGTTGTAGATGATGTAGAGCTTGATGACTGACTGGCCTCGGATCAGGTGGTACATCATGGCGTAGTCCACGTAGTGCATCATGGAGTAACAGACGATCATGATTAATCCTTTGAGCAAGTCACACACCTGAGCAGGCTGCAGGAACCGAGAGCCACTGCAGTGTAAAACATACAATATGGCTGTGCATGCTTCAAAGTCTGCTGAACGTTGCCCATTATAATGACATACACAGCTTCAAAACACCACAGCAACAAAGAGAGGAGGTGTATTAATTTCAAATCAGAGAATGCCAGACACAGGGGCATTTCTTCAAATATTTTATGGTCTGACTCACGTTTTTTTTCCCCTCATCTCATCCTTTCCTGAGCCCTTTCATACATTTTATCATCAGTAAGTCCCTATTTGCAATTTTTTGTAACAAACCATATGTAACAGTATTTTTCTGTAAAATGAAATGCACAGTTCCACTTTACAAAAGTCATCTTTACAGCGTTGGAAGACCCTAAAAGTGCTGCTGACCAGCTCTCTTCTCATGGATCCAGCCCAACACATGACTTTGTGACATTGGAATGCCTTGTTGCAAGAGGGTGGCCATCCACAACCTGTACCTTGCAGGGTTGCACGGAACTAATCAGCAATGTTCTGGCCAATTGAGGATTTTCTGTTTCAAGACTCTGGAGGACTCCCAAGGCACAAAATATCTGGACCAACCACAAATCTGATATAATGCTTAAGTTTTTGTGAAATATCTAATGTTTTTATACCTCCAAGGCATTCAACTATTTCACACTTTTCAACTGCGGAGAGATCCCTTTTCTTCCCCATATTTCTTGAAAATATTGCTCCGTTTATTAATGTGGAAAACACACCTTTAGTAGTTTGCCCTTTAATTTGGTATCAATTCTATTTTTATGACTCATTACAAATATCTTACAAATTATTTCAAATCAGAAATGCACTGAAAAGCCTCTGTATTTGTAGAAATGCCCAGTTGGAGGAAAAAAAAACACAAATGAAAAGCACAAAACCCGTGCAAATGTTGAATGCATGTTGTAATGCTCGATCAATGAGGACAAAATAAAACAGTAAAGTAAAGATGTCTATCACACCTTGTTATTAAGTTGGCAGAAACGAATTGTGTCAGATTTATTTTCAGAGGAGAGCTGTGAAAATTCTGGAGAGTGGGTGGAAAAAAACTAAACATGTTTCACTGCAGCATTTCGCTCCCACACATATCAACACAAATCTTTCTGTCTTTCTCCCTTTTGAATTCTTGTGAGCGTAACACTGTAACAGTGATTTTTCATGATGTAAAAGGCACAGTAGAGCTGCACAATTAATTGTATTTATAATCGCGATCACCATTATGGATGCCATGATTACATAATCGTGAAAAGCGTGTCACAATCTCAATCACAGTTATATGCAAGTAATACAGTTTTTTATATTTCCAACAAAAATATTTTCAATATACAGCGTAATTTTTCGAATTGACATGATCTAATATTGCTTTATTGTAGCTCATGCTCTTGATTTCACCAACGTATTGCTTCATTCAATATTTTTATTTTGATCTGCTAATTTTGGTACATAAACACAAGGGTTTCTTTTGGACAAATCTTATGTAATATTTTTTTATTTATAGAGATTTTTCTGTCAACAAGAAAGGCATCAAAGATTTTCCCAGGAAGAGTGTTTTCAGCTTGTTTTTTTAATGTTTAAATAAAGGTTTTCGCATGTAGTTGCTTCAGAAAATGGTATAAAGCTATTTAAAACATAAACGTAAATTGTGATAATCGTAATTAATATTTCAAGGGAAAAATAAACAATTATGGTTTTTGTCAATCGTGCAGCCCTAAGGCACCATGTCATGCGACACAGAAAATGAAGGATGAGATTGTTTGACATGGTTAGGGGGATCCCAGTGGCCAGCTCATACCTGCTCCGTCTGCAATAGGGACAAACATTAGCGCTGATGGGAGGAGTGAGAGAAACATGTTAGACACCGAACTTCCCTCAGTCAAGATGAAAGAAAAGGAATTACAACCAACACGTTTGTAATAAACCCAAGAAATAGGAATCACACAACATTTGCATTTATAAAATATATTCTAAAAGGGAGGAAAAACTTTCTGAAAGCCAAAAGGCTACAGGTTTCAATTCAATTCCATTGTTTGCATAGTGTTGCCAAAATAATAACTGAAAAGATGATTTTGTTGTTTTTATTAAAAGATAATAGGGCGGTAAGGTTTTGGAGAAAGTAACATTTTGGCCTTTCAGTAAAAAGGTTGTCTTCCTGAAAGGAGTTGGCATGTTCTCCTGGGGCTGGGAGATTTTATTGATTAAAGGCCTGATTAAAGGCCCGGTCTGAATTGAGATTCGCATTAATCTCCAGGGCGGCATGGTGGTGCAGTGGGTATCACTGTGACCTTCCAGTTAGAAAGTTGCCGGTTCGAGGGTCACTGGTGACCTTCCTGGATGGATTTTGCATGTTCACAAAGAAAAGAAAATTAAATAAACCAACCTGAAAACAGAATTAATCAAGAAAAAAAAAATCAAACATAAAAAAAAAATCTACATTGTTTTTAAATACACATTTTTGTTGTTGCTTTCATTATCATCTTCAGTTTCGTCTCTCAGAGTTTTGATTACACTCTCAGTATTTCGATCTCAAACTTTTTCTTTGTCGTCCTGAAAGTGTTGTTTTTTTTTTATTCTGGCATAAATCTCCCATGGGGGCGGGAGTAACAGTGGTTCAGAATCATTGGGTAGAAAGATTTTGAGTGACAGCTCAATGAACCGAATATACAAACATTACCAGGGTTCAAACTAAAGCTGAAAATGAAACCAACAAAGAATAGATTGCATTTAAAATCAATGTTGTTTTAATAATAATTACTTTATTTTTGTTTTCGGATTGTGTTTTCCCTCTTTTATATCAATTATTGTTGGTTTTATATGAAATTGCATTTGTTTTATTTGCACAAAATTTATTCCATAAAAAAAAGATTGATTTAAATCGTAAATCGATTTTTTATTTGTGTGAAAAAAAAAAAAAAGTGATCACCCAGCCCTATGATCTACCGGTGCTTGAGTGGGTTTCCTCCACAAGACGAAAACCATGCATCAGGTTAACTGACCACATTTATGGCACTACATGGCTTGGCGTTGCAATATCTGGCTGATCCGTATGTTACTTCAGCTAGTACTCTGCACTGTGCCAACATGAACTTGTTATTGCTCCCTACATATAATTTAAATGAAGCGCTTTTCAGTGGCAGCATCACCGCTATGTGCGTTTCCTGTTAAAGGCTGTTACCAGTTCAATGCCTCCAATTAATCTTTGGAGGCATTTGAGTCCAGGATTTCACTTGAAATGAACCTGAATAACAGTGAAATGTTTACATTCAGCAGCAGCCACTCTACTGGCTTGCCCTGTTTACAGCACGGGTGCATAAGCACCGATACGAGGGTCAAACCTTTATTTTCGAAGCGAACATTTGCCTGGATGAAAGACTAGATGGGAAAAGACTATGTGTGACTTTTCTGTAGTATGCTGTACCTATGGTGCCTTTGTGTTCATGAGTGAGTCATGGAGTTGAATAGTGGTGTTACCCAAGGCCGCAGCAGGGAATGGTCAGCAGTCTGAGGAAGGCCAGGAGTGTTCGCAGTGGCAGCAGAGTAAACACATAGAGAAAGGCGTCCAGACAAAGGCAAAAGCCGAAGATCATCAACTATAGAGAGAAATAAACACAACTTAAGACAACTAGGTACTTTGTAAAAAGATGTTGTGTACTAAAACATTAGAGATCCTGGATGTGGATTAAGTAATGCTTTTAATGACTATGGTTATAGTTCCACAGGTTTATTGCAATATTTCTACAGCATTAAAAATGAATTTATGGGTATGCTAGGAGCGCAACACTCCTAATCAAGAGACATTAATCAGTCTCTAAATCAGGGGTCGCCATCCTGCTGCCCGCAGGCATCGCGTCGCCCGCAAGCCAGTCCTAAAAATAGAACTAATCATGAACTATCACTGTCTAAAATATGATTAAATTGTGTTGCCATTCTTTTTGAATTGCATTTACAGTGATGTAAATTAAAAACAAAACGTATAAAAAAAATATAAAAACCTTTTAAAAAAATCATAAAGTAGCAGAGTTCGCTAATGGGAGAATAAGGCAGAGGTCAGTCTAGTGCGCAATCTACACATGACAAACTTAGCCTTGGTCTTGAGCGTTGCAAAGACGAGGATACGAAAGCGGTTTCTACCCACATAAAAATTGCGGAAAAAAGGAAGCAAACGTATTATTTTAATAGTGAATGGGAGGAAGAATTATTTTTTACTAATGTGAAAGAAAAGTGTGTGTGTGTCTCATTTGCGGTGCGACTGTGGCGACGGCAAAGCGACATGTTGAGAGACACTTCAGCACTTGTCACAAAAGCTACGATGCTAACTACGCACCCGGCAGCGCTCTACGAAAAGAAAAAGCTTGCGAGTTAAAGGCAGCTTTGGCCAAACAGCAAACAGTCTTTTTTTACAACCCCGGTGAAAAACTCTAATAAGCAACTGAAGAGTTGCAGTATCAACTTACATCCCAGATTACAGTACTCTGGTGAAGAGCATGCAATGCCAGGCGTCCCGCTAACACGCAAGGAAACAAATGACAGATGCCAGTCAAATGTCAGTGCCATGGCAAAGATAGAATGATATAAATGAATGATAAACTGTTACAGATGTGTTAATAAGTTTAACAGACATGATTTGTTTTAATGGCTGCAAATGTAGTGATTAGTAAAAATGTGTTAAGATTTATTCTAAAATTAATTGATTTTTTTAAAAATCTTAATTTAAAACAAACATGGTGCAGAGTTCATTATTTGATAAAAACGAAACCGTCTTGAAAAATTGGACATGATTCCCTGCAAAATGTTGTGGAAGTTATCATTTGAAAATTAATCAATTGGAAAGGTAAATAAGAAATAAAATATTGCAAGTTTAAGTTTATGTTTCCTACCTTGTTGAATGATTCTGAATCTTTATTGATAAATTATTAATCATTAACAATCAGTGTCCTCAGGTAGAATGTCATTATTATAAAATTAAAGGTGAACTGTGCAACTTTCTGATTTCAGAAGTGTGTTATCAAAGTGGTAGCCCTTTCATTACTCAGTGCCCTTGAAGTAGCTCTCAGCTTCAAAAAGGTTGGCGACCCCTGCTCTAAATGTTGTAGTATTAAATCTAGGGTTGGGTTGATGGACATCTCAACCCATCTCCCCTGAATTATCTCTTTTAGTTATTGGTGTTATCTGTTTGGGCATGTGCTGTTTACATAATGCTGCTTGGGTACAATGTTGCAGGAATGGAGTTTTGCATGTTAACTGCTGTTTTGCTGAGTCGCAAATGATGGATGTGTTAGAAACGTTGGAACAGTTCTAAGTTGTGGTGATATAACCGCCCATTGTGATGTCACTGTCAAAACGGATTACTATTTGACAACCCTTATTCAATCTTGATGGATGTTTACAAGTAAACTAGTGGTCCTTGAAGTAGCTTGAACTTGAAGTGCATCTGACATAGAGCATATCCAATTTCATTTATCTAAACAATTAAAACTTAAATATTGAGATTTTTAACATAGTTAAGCCCAACAATAATAATAAATTTTATTTTAGGTGCCTTTCAGGGAACTCAAGGATACTGTACCGACAATTAAACGGTTCGGTTAAATTTGTATGAGTTATGGATGTCCAGTAATTCTGTTTTAGTGATTTTTAATTCATTTAATAATTGCATATTTTGTGTGGCTAGTAATACCTCACCCAGTAGAGCTTTTCTCCAACTGGCCAATGGTTTACATTTTAATGGCCTTCTGTGCTGGATCTTCTGAAAATAACACTGTTAGCAGTTGCAATGGCAGCTATAGAAACACAACTTGATCATGTATGAAAAAAAGTCTGATCCGAAATCAGATGAAAACAAGCCTTTAAGTTAGGCGCAACAGGGATTTTAACTTGTACAAATAATAAAAATAACCAACACAGCATGGATAAATATATGAGGTACTGATAAATTTATTGCCACTCCAATGTCCAATGTATGTGCTTCTCAACACATTTGTTTTAAAAATACAGTGTTCATCTTTCCCTTGTTTTTAAACAAGTCTAGGTAAAACAATCCGATGTGCTCTTCCATACACTGGCTTGCTCCTCGTTCATAAAACTGGAGGGGGGGGAATCAATGTCGCTAAATGAAGTGATTTCTAAATTGGATACTGCAATAAAGTTTTTGTTTGTTTTTTAGAGTCCTGAAACAGCAGAGAATAGAAAAAAAAGTTGTGAAGTACACCAGCTACTGTTCATCGCGAACAACACAAAAGAAACCTCAAAATGCACAAGCCTTTAAAGAAATGTTTTCAAGTTAAAGAGTGCCAACTATTGTCACTATTTCACACTGACACGGGAAGTACGTTCCAGAGCATGGCGCTGCCTATTTTGTCCATCACTGCATTCCTTATGCATAAGCCTACCTTGTGGATTTTCATGAAAAACTATGGCAACAACATTTAAATAATTAAGATAAAACTGATAAGACAATGTTAATCAATATTAGCAAGAAGCAAAAGTATTTATGCAATTATTGATTTAATTATTCATGATAATTGCAATCCTGCAAAGAAATCCCTCTACCCTCATTCATTTCTAAGCGCAAGATGTGTGTAATGAATCACATGAAGCTCTGAATATCTGCTTGCACTCAGTAACCTTTACAAACAAATAGCATCTTCATAAAGCATTCATATTCAAAGGGAGCATTAGGATCAAAATAATATGTTCACATATACAAGCAACCATAGCTTCAGAGTTTACCCCGTGGGACATATTTACTGGAAGCTATAACAGAAAAAAGGGCAAAAGCCACAACAAGTATCTCCGCAAAGAATCTCAAAGCCATTTGCACAGATAAAAAGAGATCTTTAAATTAAGAAGTTTAATATATTATTGCATATTTGAATGTCTCCAAAACCCTATTATAATATATTTTTTGTGGTATGTTTCAAATTACTCTTTTGTCACAAACCCCCAAAATGTTACCCAAAATTACCCAAAGTCAACTTGCACTCACGTCACTATATTTTTAATATACTTAAAGAGTATTTTTGCACAAAAAAGGTATTTTTTGTCATGTTTAGTGGCTTTATCATACCATGTGTTTTAAAGCAGTATAGAGACAGGAAATCGGGGGAACAGAACCGAGCCAAAACTCAAACCTTGGTCTTCTGATTTATATGCGAGTTCACTAGAAAAGCACTCTGCCACTGGAGCTGACAAGTGTTTGAACTTTTAAAATATTTGCGCTAACGAAGCAATAAAACTGACAGTTTATGTACTTTTGTTTATTATGTCAACCTGACTTCCACTAAGGGACATTGGCTGTCTCAACTAATTACATCCCAATAAAAAATGAACTCATTTTACAAATCTTCTCAATGGCCTACTTTGAAGATTTTGTCAAGTTGTGTAAAGTTTATTTTAATTGATACAAAAATAGTGTAGATTTAACTTATTTTAATATTTGCTTTAATTGGAGCCAACTCTTGAAAATGTGTAAACAGTAATATTTCAATAAAAACACTTGGTTTTAGCCAAGTCCCATGTAATGATCCCCAGCTCTTCTTATTAAACAAATAACTCATCGGGACATACCAAAATCTGGTGCCAAGTATAAATTGAACTAAAGAAACTTAGCATTATACTGAGCTTATCATTAATATGGGCACACTTTTAATACAACATTTGTAAAATTGGAACAAACAGCCGGTAAATAATGCTTGAAAAATGGCTGTGTCCACTATTCCCTATTGGTTACTGGTCTCAAATCAGAATGTATTGTCTTATGCTGAATATACAATGATGCAACAAGGATGGCCAATCAGAGCAGTGAACAATGGATGCTTCTGTCAACAAGTTTGTCTTAAAAATGGTCATAATATTGTAATTTTCTGTCCTTTTAAAAACTTAGCCCTCAAAGTAGACCTCAAATAAACCAATAATGTAGTTTTTGACCACCTTAATATGCAAAAAAAGATATTAATTCCAATTCTACAAATCTTTTTACAAAAAGAACATTTTTAAAAATACTCTACAGTAAACAGAACGATAGAATACTGTTTAAGTAAATTGAAAAAGCAATGTACAAAAGTAACTATATTGGTAGGTCTTAACTAACCCTTCCCTTCACTGGCTTGATATAAGCTCTGCAGTGCGATTAAAAAAAAAAAAAAACCCTACCTGCTCAGAGAAAACACACTGACTCAATGCAACCATTCTCCACCAATGCAGAAATCATTCATGCAGATAATTCCTGAAAACCATGCCAAGCACAGAAGAGTTGTCAAGATGTTTCTGAACAGCAGAAATCACTAACGTGACCATTAAATAGAAAATAAAGAAGCTGTTTCCAGGTAAACTGGAAGCATGTTAAACCACGCTCTCACAGAGGACTTTCAGAGGTTTGAGAGGCGGAGCTGCTTCAAGGTCACAAGAGGAGTCTTTGTGTTCAAATCCCTCCACATATCACACTGACCTGAGAGCCACCATCAGAACTGAGTTCATGCAAGCAACAACATGCACAAAAACACACAGAGGATCACAAATTAGACAGTACTCCAACTTCTTATTGATAAATAAAATGTATGTAGTTTATGTTTGTATAGTGTTCTATAGCACAACAGCTCCATCTTTTGGCAAGCTCTAACATCAGAAATGGAGTTTTACACTAGCGTAAATTTGAATTGGATTTACAATTTTTAAAAATGCAAAAGGCCATTTTCACACTCTTCTGCATTTGAGGTCAACCGTCTCAATCCTTTCCAACCTCTTGTATCGATTGCAGCACTTTACAGTAAAGTACTTTTAAGTAAGATCTACCAAGGGCCACAGACCGGTTTGGACAAAGTATGAAAATTTATATTACACTGACAATACCCGTCCCCCCTTTTCCCACTGAGTTATGGAAACTATTTATTTCTTATTCAAACCGTATAATATATACAGTATTATTATAATATATAGTCTATAACGAGTCTCTACACTTTGATTTAAAACATATATCTCTATTGACCCCTTCTCCCTCTAAAAAAATGCTACAGGTCATTGATTTCCACCAAAATAATTTCTATTAAGGATTTTTCCAAACTTGCACAGTACATAAATACACTAACACTAAGGTTTTCACTGGTATTTTGCAGGCGTGAAGGTGGTGCTATATAGTATTTTTTTGCTATGTAGAACTGGTTCTTTGTGGTTTTTGAGGTACTGTTATAGCCCTTTGTTGGTGTAAAGAAAACTGTTAGGGGCGTTTTGGTACTTGTGGTTCTAAAGTAGTAAACTTTTTATAGAGTAACTGAAAAATAGGATGCATTCATCTTACCATATTTACAAAGTTACATTAAACTCATTCATTAATTTATTCATTCATTCATTCATGTGCTGTTTTAAATTAAATATTTCAGTTAAAATCTAAGTTTCAGAAGAAAAAAAAAGCAGGAATACAAGGCCGATGTAAAGTTTTGTTGTTAAACAACTAATTTCCGAATTGAAATTGATTTTGAAATGGTGTATTTGCATTATTATGGCATTATCATTATATTAGGTGGATATGATCTCAAAACAGCAATAACATCACTAAATGGCAAATGCAACAAAATGTACTTAGCCAAAATGACCCAAACCATGCAGTAATTGGGTCTTTTGAAACCAAGTCTTCTGGAAAACAGACCAAAAACATTCCTTGTCTTGAATATGTTTGATTTCATGTTTTTAAAAAAAGCTGCTACCCTTTTATTAGAACTATTAAGAAAATATGAATATCTTTTTTATATAAATGATCACTTTGGCTTTAGAACAAACCTGTTGCACAATAACTTGCTAATTTAACATAATTTGCGCAAATAACCTTATTAATTTATTTTAACATTTTAGATGGCAAGGATTAGCATCTTGCAAAACAACATGCAGCGTCATTGTGGAAAAATTGATTCATTTGGTCTTGAGAGAAAGGAACGCTAATGCTCATTAAGACAGAGATGAATACAACAGGGGATTCCCATTGTCAAGAACAGCAGTGAGAAGCATCACCAAGAAGTTTAAAGAGACTAACACAATAAAGAAATAGAGGCAAAAAGACAAATAGTAGACTTGGCTTAGGTCTTCCACTAAAGCACACCTCATTTCTGGTGCAGTGAATGTACTTGACTGGCCGGCACAAAGCCCAGATTTGAAACTAAAAGAAATTATGTGGGGAAAGTCTTTTTAATAAGAGTTTTTAATAAGTCTAACAAATATAGAGGAGCTTGAGAGAAGAATGGACTATTGTTACTCAGGAAACAAGCTTGTCCAACTTGTGCAGAACTACGGCAAATGACCAAAAGTTTAAAGATTAAACCATGCTTAAAATTGTTTATAAAATCATCTTTCTGTGGCTACAGAATTTTCTAAATGCAGCTTCACATTAGGCTTATAATCTGGCTTTCAGCTGTGTACGAAGTCATCACTAATATGCGATTAGTTTATGCAGGAGAGTGTGTGACAGACCTACCCTCTCGAGTTCTCTGGGGATCCTCATGCAAGTGTACACCCTCTCCCTGCGCTCCATATATTTGGCCTCATTGTGCTCCAGAAAATATCCTCTGGTCAGCTCCACACACATGAACCTAAGCAAAGATGGATTCTCAGGGTAGTCCACATCTGTGGATTTTTTTTGGGACAGAATTCAGAACTTAGTTTAGAAACATCCGTAAGCAAATTAGCATTCATTACAGACAATTTCAAAGAAAAATTTAGGTTTTAAGAAAATGTTAGGTTTTAATTTATGATTTGTCATTATTTACAATTAGACTGATACTCTACATTCCTGTATTGGTACATCCCTTCCTGAAACACACCTGGTCACGGAAACTAAAATTACTTATTTTCTCTTTTTTTTAGTTCTAATCTCTAGTTTAAACACGCACTTTAATTATTTTGCACATAACCTTTCAACCACATGCCCTTTGCCCCCAAATAACTGAACAAATTAGAAAATAAATACAACAGCTGAGAAAGAAGGGTGAGAAAAACAATGGCCATCCCAACAAATTAAGCTTTATTAACACGTGAACTGATAACATTAAGTAAAGTAACATAATAATCAGAACCGGAGCCACGTTGGAAAGCAACCTCGAAGGTCAGTTTTCAGATGCTCACCTGAGTGCTCGAGCAACTCGTCGTTGACGACTGGTTTCTCGTAAAACCCTAGAGTTTCCGTCAATTTGGCTGATACGTGTGACATCTCCGACATCCCTACAGCAGTCCAGGAGCATTTTCTCCCGCTCATATCCTCTTTTTCGTGATATTTTCTCTCTAACATCCCGACACCCATCGCTGAATCCGCCATCTTCCCCGTGACGTCACCCCATCTTACACGTGACACAGATAAACAAACTTGCACATGTTGCGATAACGTTACGAATTGAGTTAAATCACTTATAGGATGTTATTTGCGAAATGTATCGTTCATAGATAATCTAATAATTGTATACTATTATTTATATTTTGTTCGTTTTTGTTAGTAGTTTACGCCGTAAAAGATGGCTATTTTTTTATAATCCAACATGCTGTCATTACGAATTTTAACCGGGTCTAACAACGAACATAAACGAACATATTTAATGGACCACAACCACAAACATTATCAAAACATTTAAAATTAAAGATTAACGTTTCCATTTTACAACAAGCATATTGATTATACACGTGTAATAATTCATAAAAAATATTGTATATTAATACAATAATGTTGTACGCATAATATTAATAATATATGATATTTATTAACATATTCTGCAGATCATCCTGAACTTGCATTAAATGATTTGACCACAAGATGACGTCACAGGGCCATTTGTTTCTAACAGCTATTAGCTACTAAAATAGTGTAGATTTAACTTATTTTAATATTTACTTTAATTGGAGCCTAATTCTAATTGCAATTGCGTCGCTCTGCTCTATCTCTCTCTGGTGGCACTAGTACAGTCCAAATAAAGCTTAGGCCTCTCTTGTCCCATGCCATTGCCTTTTTAGCCACATGAAGGAGCTGCATGCACTGCATCTTTCCTCACCTCATCCCCTCTGCCATTTGTCTCTATAAACCTGAGTGTCCTCTCAAATTCCATACTCCCAAGACTCGAAAACTAGAAACTTACCCAGTTATTAATAAAAAGCAAAGGCCTGAAAATTACAATGTACACTAGACAGAAGTAAAGGCAACATCTTTGTAAGCACAAATTTATTGGCACAGAAAATGGCAGAGCATACATATACTGTACAAGACTTTGGATGTAATACTAAACCCCTCTGCTAAACAATCCACAAACCCTGCAGAGCTTCAATAACAAAATGTTTAAACAGAAGGTGGCTTATTTTGGATCTTCATTTATTGATTCTCTCAGGGATTGAGTTGGTGGGTTGTCTGTTATGGCAAAGATGAGTAACAAAGAAAAAAAAATTAATGAAATTTTTTGGGGCAGATTTAGTGTTTTAAATTTCCAAATCCAAAACTGATTCTTGTGCATTATTTCCAAAATGCTAGTGAACAGATTCATTTACAGTTTTCAATAAAATACTGATTCCTTGTTTATTAAAAGTAAAAAAGCTAGATATAATAAACAGAACATCATTTAATTTCATTATAAAGCTCAGGAAGAATATGTGCGACTGGATTTTAGATTCAGCTTTCCAGCTCATTAAATATGATAATAAGAATCAACAAGTTACAAATGATACTGTCTGAAACAATATACATAAACTTTAAAAACTGAAATAACCCTGTATTATATATTTTCAAACTCATAAACAGAGGCTAAAATGACAAGAATGTCTCCAGATAAACATCATGCAGAAGCATGAAGTCATCCCAGGACTGAAACTGTCAAAAAAGCTGAAGGTGTAGAGTACATCGAGAACACAGAATACATCACAAATTAATAAAATAAGATATTGATTCAGAAAGAAAATGTTTGAGTTGAAGAAGAGTCAGTACAGTCTCAGCAGTCCTTGAGAACACAGTCTGTCCTGTTGAGCGATGCAAGGCCTGAATTTAGAGGGGAAAATAACCAACTTGCAATTAAAACGCTAAGGTTGAGGGACTGGTCTCTTTAAGTCTCCAGTGAGATGCAGATGACTCCTCTGTGATTGGTTAATTTATGAATCAATCATCACAGAGATTCGGTTTTTTATACACTGATTCTTGTGCTGAAGCTGTCCCAGAGTAAAGTCTCTGTTTATTCAGTCACCTATATTTTGAACAAGTTAGACCACTATAAAATAGCCCAGTTAGTAAATATTGCAGTTGAATAGTGAACATTATCCAGAGTAAGGAGTTTTCAAGTACACAGCCAGTGAGGGATCATCATCAAAAAAACAAACATATTTTACAATGAAGCCAAAATGTCTCATGCACGCAGATTGTAATTTCTGTTAGCAATCTTTGATTTTTTTCCATCCAGTAGTTATCGGGCAATTTGAACACAAAACAAACACAAACAAATGACACAAAAGTAACAAAACAAAACCAAAACAAACAAAACTAAATCAAATTAAACAAAAAAACAACGAATAAAAAAACAACAACAATACAAACGACATAAAAATAACAAAACAGCAAAACAACGTACCAAATAAACAAAACAAAACCGAATTAAAAACAAAAAATACAACACAAACCAAAAGCAAAAATTGCCAAATCAACAAAACAAGACAAAAAACAATAAAACCAAAAAACAAATCAAACTTAACAAAACAAGAAACAAAACCTAAGGCATTTGAAACAAAAAAAACCACAAACAAAAAAACAACACAAACAACAAAACAAACCAAACAAAAGCAAATGAACCAAAACATACAAAACAATACCAAAAGCAAATGAAACAAAAAACAACAAAACAAACAACAAAACTAAACAAAACAATAAAAACACACAAAACAAAACCTATACAGCAAATAAACAACAAAAAACAAATCAAATGACACAAAAAAATCAACAAAACAAAAAACAATGAACCAAAGCAAAAAACAACAAACCAAATGACAAAAATAACAACAACAACAAAAAATATATATAAAAAAATATAACAATAGATATTTTTGTTGTGCATATAATTATTTGAAATGAGGAAGCCTCACAGGCTTGGTATCACATTAAAAGGAGAGTTCTACCAAAAATCTCCATATCTCTCATTCTTCAATGCCTTTCTGATTACTGTTCAGGTAGCCATTAACTTTGACATGACCTTTTTACATAATAGTGAACATTAGATTTAACAAGCGTATAAAAGAAGTAACCGAAAGGGTTTGAATAAGTAATAAAAAAGCAAATCTTTGCATTTGTGACTGAACTGTTCTTTAAATACAAGTAGATGAGGTGCTTCTCTAAACCTATGTTTTCTTGTTTTCCTGATTCTTGGATCATCCATCATAAAAACTTCCCATCATTAAATGTGCATTAATTGTTAAATATTCCATGATGATTGGGAATCAGAGGTCAAGAGAGAAGCTTTATCCACAACTTTCAGAAAGAGCTAACTTAAGAAAAAGGAAATGTAAAAAAAAAAAAGTAAGTAAATAAATTAAAACAAAAAACACAAAGGAAATGTTATTATAAAAGAAAAGCATGGACTAGGTAGGAATAAATGTAGAGAGTATAGAAGAAGAGAAGTGAGAAGCACTCCGGAGGCTCATCATAGAGCATCAGAGTGAGTAAGAAAGTGCGAGGTTATTCTGTGGTCTGCTCGTTGGGACGCTGCTGTGTTCTCTCTCTCCTCTCTTACTGTGAAGCCTGTGATGCGGTGCTCTCCGGTTTGCTGTCCTGCCCTGGGCCTGTTTTGTTGCCCCAAGGGCTGTTGTTAGCAAGTGCGGGTGAGCTGCTGAAGTCCTCATCCTCATCCAGACCATTGCTGGCATCAAACTGTGTGTTTTCCAGGCGCGTGATCAGACGCTCATCTTCATCACCAAACTCCCCACCCATCAGAGTTGGCTCTCCCACTACCATCACATCCTGAAACGGAGACATAACCAACCCTTTAAGCTCATTTTCCTTGTGTCTGCTTTACCGGATATTGACATTGACATCAGCTTCAATATTAACATGCAAAAAATGCTGGTTTGTTTAAATCGACGTGTATTACAGAATTATTTGCATAATTGTTGACGCAGTTTTGTAGTGTGCTCATTTTTTCTGCTCTCTCTTAAATGCTCTCTGATTCATCACTTACATTCCTCATCTATGTGTATCTGAGCTCTCGTTTGATATCTGGCTGACACCCCAGAGTCCCAGTCTGTCCTCCCCCTCACCCCTCAGCTTCTTAATTACACTCGTTTATTAAGGTGCGCTCCCGACTAAATAACAATATCCACACACTGATTAGTCAATTTGCATAGTTAATTAAGTCATTTGCTGAAATGTATCAGATTAGAGGAAAAAGTACAGTGCTTGCCAACGAGCCTTGAATTTGCCATCTGTTTCTGAGTGCCAACCATTGCCCTGATGTCTGAGTGTTTAAGGTGGATCACATTCACACACTCTCGGTCACAAATTCTTCAATAGACTGGTTCTGACTGGGTACTCAGTTTAATCCAATTGATTTGAAACTAATTTAACTTGTAAAACAGGGCACACTACAACCAAAGGGCTGCCCAGAGCACCATATAAACATAATAACAACACAACATAAACAACATGAACAAGTCTCACACAGCCCAATCAGGAATAGAAAATAGGCTGTTATTTGACAAAAAGGAGTCCAAGATGGTGAGAAACAAGATTCTCTGGCTTATTGAGACTTTTTGGCCGTAATCCCAAGCGATGTGTGGGGATAAAATCCAGCACTACTCATCACCTGCCCAATAAAGTCCCAATAGTGAAGCATGAGGGTGGCAGCAACATGGTGTGGGGCTGCAGGATGACTGGTTGGAATTGAAGGAAAGATGAATGCAGCAAAGTACAGGGATATCCTGGACATATACCTTTGCCAGAGGCTCAGGACCTCGGAGTATGTCAAAGAGCCAAAATAATGAAGGAGTGGCTGTTCAACCATGTGAATGGCTCAGCACGAGCCCTGAGTTAAACACAATCAAGCATCCCTGGAGTGACCTAAAAACAACAGTTCACCAATGTTCACCTTTCATCTTGACTTTCATTCTTAGAACCACGGAAAATTTCTGTGTTTCTTTTTTATAAATCTGAAAATATGTAAGCAATTCTGTGTTTTTCTGTCAACATGTGATGCTGTGTATGCTAATGGCTGCAATTTAACAAAGAGTGAAAAATGTAGGAGATCTGAATATTTTTCGAACAATATCGGCTCATAAAATATCACAGTATTTCATTCCCAACTTCTAAACAAGAAATATCGTATAAATATAGATAATTTAATATAATATAATATATAACTTCAATTAAATATAATATAGAACATTTAATTTCAATATAAATACCAAAGTTTAAGGCCATTTTGTTCAAGAAAATGTTTACATTTTTAATGTTTAAAATTTAATTTTTTTGGGTTTTAGTATGAACTGTATGAGTCAAGTTTTAAATAGTAACATCAGATAATTAATCTTCAATTCAAATTATTCAGATGAAGACTGAAACTACCCTCTATGCATTACCTCAGTCAAAGAACGCAGCCACATGGGGGCACTGTTGTCATCTTTAAAAAAATCCCCCATCCCCTTCCCCCCAGACGCCCCCCCTCCCCACACAACCACCACCACCACCACCACCACCACACAAACTCTGTGCAGTCACATGATCAGCTGTTTGGGATTGTGTTCACGTAGGAGGCTGCACAGACAAAGGCAAGCCGCCACCATACATGTGTAACCAGCTCTCCACACACACACACACACACACACACACACGCACACGCGCACACACGCACACCCACCCACAGGATCTATATGATAATGAGAGCTGGCACGGAGCCAGCTGCTCACACACTATTTTCTCTCTCTGCTTGTGTGAAAGTGTTGGCTGACTCAAACTGATGGAGGCTGAAACTCCATCAACGGAATATCAGCAATTAGACCGATAGAAAAAGTCCCCTGGAAAACAACAATTAAATTATGAGGGTTATAAATATAAAACGCAATTATATACTTTATAAAGGTTGCCATTTAATTAACAAATATTTCAGATTATTGATTTTTTAGGTCATTTTGAGCATCATTTTTCTACCCCAAAAAACTTTTTACTTTAAAAAAAAACTTTTCATAGAAACTGGAGATTCTGACAACTGGAGATTGCTCCTTGAATATCAGGAGAGTAAATAGTAAGTTCTGGGAACACATTTGGCCTTTTGTTAATTTAATTACGGACTATATTAATGATTCTTCCTCCAATGGAAAGCAGCTTAATGTAAATACAGTGAAAATAGACTCAAAACAAAGATGCAGCCTTACTGGTGACTGTCCCAACAGCCTAACATTACAATCAAGTGATTGCAGATAACATCAACACTCTGGATGTACTATTATATTGTTTATAATAGTTTAACAAATTAAGTGACCAGAGCTTGCTACAGTTGTAACCAGTTACGCTCATCAACACTCTCATGTGTAAACCTAATCAACCAGAGAACCTCTGACATTGTCCAAGCCACCCTACCTCCCACCCCTTCAGCATACCTGAGTGGGGCAGGGGTTAAGGCACAGATTTGTTCCCATTAACATGTTTCAGAAGGGGTTAACATTAACGAGAAACTTGACATTAACAAGTTTCAGGAGGAATTATCAGGGTCAGAGATATTGATTGTTCCCATTGACAAGTTTCTGGAGAGGTAACAGGGCTTGCCACAGGTGTAACCAGTTAAGATCATCAACACTTTATTACATAACACTAATCAACCAGAGAACTTCTAGCAAATTGAAAATGGCATAATTCAGAGAAACTGTTGACTGTTAGCATGGGTTGTTAACTTTGTGCAAAAATTTTTTTGCTGGCTTCTCCAAAAAATAGACATAAAGAAAATATTAATAAGAAGAAGATAAATTATTCTATCAGACAACTAAAATGAAAAGAAATCTCATCAAGTGTCAGATTACTCACCTATAATGACTGTTCTGACCTTGTCAAATATTCTCTGCCATCATAAACCAAATATCCTAATCGTCACTTCTGCTTTCAGTTAAAAGCGACTAAAGCAAATCTGACTATATCACATTTCGCACTGTAAACTATAGTCCCTGAACTACAACAGCAAAAGTCACAGAATACAAATCCCTTCATGCATCTGGAAAGTAATTTGCCACATCATAGTAGCGTTCTCCAAAAGCATTTACAGCAGTGCTGCGATCGGTTTGACCCTGGAGTGTGTTGTGTGGAAGCCCGGGGGATAAAGAGGCGCTCTGGGATAACAGCTGCTGAATTGGGGTTAAAGACTCTAAGTGGCTCTAACAGAGGAATTGAGAACCAGGAATAAGGAGAAGCTCAGTGAACCCACTGAGAATGTATTTACTCTGGAATTGAATGTGTTTTAAATAGCATTTGTGTCATGACCCACAATCTAAGAGTCCTTTCACACAATGTCCGCAATCTGGTTTGTGCACGAGCACAGTTCTGTCCCCTTCCTCAACTCCACAGGATTGCATGAACCATTTCCCTCCGCAAACAAGTCCTGGGAACTAAATAGGTGGTTCACAATTGCAAATTAAGAAAATACGTGTCGTATTGGCCCCATTGTGTAGAGTTTCCTTTTGTACCACACGAAGTTTCAATTTATTGTGAATGTTTTTCACTGTGTTTGTGTGTAGAGAAGAAGCTTTGATGCTTACAGGTACCTGGCTGCTCAGACTGAAGTTGTTGGCAGGGCTGCGCTTCTTTCCTCCACCACTGTTGCCATGGCTACTGTTCGACGCACTGCTTGCAGAGTTCTTCCTCTTTCTTCTCTTGGTTGTGGTCTGCCGAGTGGTCTCTGTACACACAATGTGAGTGAGAGAGAGAGATCTATAATGTTTCGAAACGTTCCTATACGAGCACAGAAACATGTATGGATGACTGCACAGGGAACATAAAGACATGCATTTTAATATTTATTCAGAGAGAAAAAAAAGGTTTTCTCATCTCCACAGACATTACTTCGAGTGCAGTATTGCTGTATTGTGCACACTACGGTAATCCATCCAAACAAGCATATTTCAATAATGTCTTCATGAAGTTCAGTTGGTTATAAAGGTGCATTCATTTAAAAAAAAGAGTTGCATTCAGTGGTTTTCTACTAAAATTATTTTTGGGCAATTTAGGAAAAAGTCAGCACTGTCTATTCTGTTCAAACATATGGAAAAGTATGTTATTCTCAGATTCTATCCAGCCAATCGGGGATGAGCATGATGTATATGGTTCCTTAGAACCTCTGCTGAGGTGATACTCAAATAATACCAGCCACTGAGTACAGTTAATATTTAAAAAACAAAATAAGAGTCACAAAGTAGCAAAAGTGTTCAAACAACACAATACTCTTGATCAAGTAGCTTTATTTACTTTTTTGGGATTTTTTTTTTGTTGCATAAACACATAATCTCAAAATAATATGAAAGAATCAACCAATATGGTTATTGCAGAGTATTGATGGCTAAAACAGAGCTAAAAGATATTTTACTAAGATTATTTATAATAGATAACAATAAAACACACCAGAAGACGATTTTGAGATGAGACGAGTACCTTTTTTATGATTTGAAGGAAACATTTCTGTTTTGAAGTTCTGCAGATGTCCAGCTGAAATCATATCCAGAACAAAATAGATTTTTCAGAAAATGTGTATATAAAACCAGAAAATATATTAAAATGTGTATTTTGTTCTCATTCAACATAAAATGTTTCTAAATATTATTTAAAAATAACAGATTAATATAACTGAATGATCATAATAATGAATAACTTATAAGAACATATATAATAATAAGGAGTAATATAAGGGCCAAACTTTAAGAAGCTAAAACATAAGCAAGTAGTTTACTCAGGCAAAAAAAAAATTGAACACATTCTATTTGATTGTAGGCAAAACAAACTAAAACCTATGAATTCCAGTGCTTTACCTTTGACCATTTGCACAGTTGCAAGATTGTTTTACAGTCTTCAAAATGGGAAGTTCACTCGATTATTGCAAAATGGGGTACCTTACAAAACAATTAATATAATAAAATAAAAAAAAAACTTAAAAAAAAAACTGTAAAAATGGAAAACTAAGACATGAACAGCACTGTAGAATAAACAAGAAAGTGGAATTATAAATTTGGCCAATCTGAATAAGAATGTCTAGATTATGCTAAATACACAGAATCCTAAAGACGACTGATGATCTGGGAATCAGTAAAGATGAATAATATTATTGGAAGAGGAGGTTTTAGAGGGGAAATCAAGTCTAGAAGATACAGTATGTGTATTGTCTATATTAAGAAAATGATCATATACACAAAGTCTTGACCCTTTAGGAACTTTCTGATTGGGCATCAAAGTACTATTTGTAATTTTGTATTGGTTTTATTTGGAATGCTGCAGATGCTTCTATATTAGTATTTCACAATACGATAACAACGTAAGAACTCACGTATTGAACAGTCATCTATTCATGGCTGTGCTGAGAAAAGGCTGTTTATCAGAGCGAGTGTGTGAATGATGAACTGAAACACCCTCATTTCCACTCATACAAATGCAAAGCGACACAAAGCCCAAAACCCCTTTCCTTCCTTTTCCTGAGCGCCAACGCACTCCAGATTTAAGAAGAATGGGAGGAAAGAGGGAAGCGAAGTGAACAAGGGAAGAAGAATTACAGAAGATTCACTGTGATACAGGGATTGAGAGAATTATTGTGACTGATGACGACTATGGAGTGTTCAAAAGTCACACAGGGTTTGACCCTCAGGGAGCGGATGGAGGATGTTGTTTCAGGCTCCTATGCGTCAGGATGGCAGTGTTTGGTCATCATTTTCTATGTGGAAATCCTTTCTGTGTTCTACAAACCATTGTAGATCATTGGTATCGATTGGTTTGACCCCAAGAGAAATGCACAAGACATCAATTCTGCGAGAACAGATAAATTAGATATTGCATTGAGACTCTATAGTGTTCTCTTGTTCTAACTTGCCAATCTGTTTTGGACTTTGTTGCATTTTGATAGGAAGTTTGTACTCTAGTAGAAGTTTCTGAAATGTGTCTTTAAAATAGGAAATGGTCAGGGTATGCGGCAATCAGGATTGTTTATGCTTGCATTTTACCCCAAATAAAAAGTCAGAGGCCAACAAATTCCATTAGTCTCTGTTAAAATCTCTGTTTTTGACTTTGTTTATGTGCCTTTCTTCCTACCAAAGACACTCAACATTGACTGACCTGGGGCCTGAATTCATTTTTCATCAACCTCAGAAGAAATAGACCAGATGTAGATTAACAAGCCACTAAAGAACTTACTTAATTACCGCAAAATCAATCAGAGAGAACTTTTAAGACAACTTTTTTTTTTAACTTTTAAGCAGGACAGGAAAAGGTAAAAAAAAAATATACAAGGAAAACAACAAAAAGAACTGCGAATCGATATTCGTTATTCGATATTTGATCATCAAAAATGTGACAGCGTGAAGGATAATAGTGTTGTTATAGGTTGTACTTAGCTGATCCGTGTCCTTAAATCTACAACCAGCAAAGGCTTTTCAAAAACACTTTCCAGTGGGTTTACATGTCTGTGATTAAACTTGACAAATGACAAATAATGTAATCTGTAATGGGTGTTTTGTTCCTTCGGGAAATTTGGCTCCTGAGTGCTCCTGAAATAAACTCTTACACCACAATGCTAGACGAAGATTGACCCATTTCGCCAAAAATTGAAGGGTCTTTCAAATGGAGCTTCTTTTCCCTGAATTTAAAGGATGCACTGCTACTATCCTTCATGGTGCCCAAGATGCTTTGCACTCTTTTTTTATCAGAATCAACACAAACTAATGGGCGACGCAACATTTAGGGCAGTTCAATGGATCCTTTAAATGCTGGTAGTGACTGTAGCATCATAGTTTTATTTTACGAATGTTAACATGTAGCCACCTGAATGTGATGTATGCTAAATATCTTGTTGTAAGGAGCAGGGAGCAGATGGAGGAGCTTATAAACCTCTGTGGTCAGAATGAGGCTAGACTGTCCCATTTACCAACAGCTGATACAGCCTTCAAAGGATCCTCTGAAGCTGAAGATTTCGGAGACTGTATAGCTGCTAGGGCTGAACGATATTGGAAAAAAAATTACCAAACGATTTTTTCCAAACGATATATATTGCGATATTGAGAGCCATCAATCCATTAATATATAAATATATTTAATCATATTAGATTTGTCCAAAAGAAACCCTTAATGTTTCTATACAAAAATTAGCAAAATATAAAAATAAATTAATGAAGCAATATGTTGTTGGAATCAAGATCATGAGCAGTTTTAAAAGCAATATTATATGAAGTCAATTTATATAATATCAAAAATGACACTATATATTGAAAAAACATTATTGTTTGGAATAAACCCTGTGTATAAAAACTTTTATTACATATGACTGGGATTGAAAAATTCACAAAACTCACAGGGGCTCTCAATGATGGTACAAACATCTCCTTTCACTATTTACACGTGTTTTGACACTCAAATCTAACACTTTAGTGTGCCAAAAACGGTGGAAGAATGCGAGGAAATAAGGAAAAAAAGGACGCATGTGCGCGAATGCGGATTAATAATCACTGACAGAACACGGTAAAACAGTTAAATCTATCACTAATAAACCTATTACTACTACTAAGACAATGCTAATATTATTATATACAGTATAAATATTATATTTACAATGAAATCTCCGCTAAACTGTTGCTAAAGCGATCACAGGAAATCAATCAATCATCTGTGACTGCTCTCCTGAGCTCCTGGCGAAAGGTCTGTTTCTCTCTGTTTGTTGCCGGCCACAGCTTCAGTTTTAAAGGGTTCACTTCTGTTGCCGACCCGGAAAAAACGTGCTCTTTGGACTTCCGTGTTATTCCGTGCAACACAGACACTTATAATCTATTAATGATGTTCCCGCTCCTGCATGCTCGTGTTTTGCTTCATGATGCTACCGTTTCTACATTGAAGCGCTAATAGCTACCATCCTACGAAGGATGCAGAACCTGGATTGGGACACAGCTATAATCTGCAGGGATCATAACTAACTCTTTCAGATGGTTAGGTGTAAAATCAGCAAACTAAAAATCATTTCAACTCTAATATGATATAAAATTGTTGAGGAGGGATAAAACTAGGCTTCAGTAAAAAAAAACTGATTTCATCCATTTATTATCTATAAATACATCCTGTTTCTACCAATATAACAATATTTAATTTTGACACATTTAATGTTGGCAGGCTCAAGAAAGCATAGATATGTTTTTTTCCTTGTGAAGGAACCTAGACTTCATTATAAAGGTCTGGGTTCAGTCCCCAATGTTGTCAATCGTAAGAAATCCCTAACTGCAATCACATCACACAATATTATAAACTTTAAGTGAAAATATAGATTTTTCAATTTGAGCACCAGTGGACCCCTGTGATTCTAATTAGGGATAATAAGCAGCGTAGACTCTACATTTTAATTAATAATGAACAACATTAATAAGAGTTTATAGTTCATTTCCCAGTGTTTTTTTTTGGTTTTTTTTGTATTTAACAAGAAATCACAGATCCATCACAATGTTTATTCTTTAGAGTTTAACATTTTACTGCTGGGTGTTCTACTTTAGCTCATAATAACTTATGAGTAGAGTACATTTAAAGCATCTGGTCACTGGCACCATGAGAACATGAATTTTAAAGTAAAGATTAGGAGATTGATTTGACTTTACCTGGTGGCGCCACCATCCTCTGCCACTTCTGGAAGAGGCATGTTTTCAGACAGTCTCTGGGACTGAGACTGTATGTCTTGTGTCGAGACATCAGCTCCTGCATCGGCTCCAGAATGACACACAGCTGAGACACAAACACAAGGGGCAATTTCAAGTGAAAATAATCATTAAAGCCTTTATATAAAACAATGCTTATTTCTAATAATAAAATATCTTATGGATAGTGACTAAAGTGAGCCAACAGACAAATCTCCTTGATCTGCGGAGGTGGTTCCAATATAAACAGGGGGCGCTCTAAAATTCACATATACATCAGATCTCATGCTCTTTCTCTGTGGGTTGTGGTTCAGGGATCAGCTCTATTTCTGTTCTCAATGCGAGGAAATCTCCAAACTTCCTTGTTCATGGAAGGAAACATCCTCGGTGTGGGTCCACTGATAAACCGCTCAAACAAATGCAGATTTTCAAGCATCATTAATGAGTCCCGGATTTTCATTGCAACACAAAAAATGTTCGTGAGAAAATTTGTCAAGTATACAGGAATGAAACCCTGTAAAAGTAGAGTTCATTACTTTAATGATTAATTTCAGTGTAAACCTGGCATACAAGAATTGGTACACATTCACAGTGCTACTCTAATATTCAAAATGTACAAGGGTTGGACACTGAAACTGAAATGCCCAGTTTTTGATTAACGATAAAAATATATGACTTTTATTGTAAAATATCCCAAAAACTTTTCCAGTTATGCATTTATTTACATTTTATAATTGCATGCACACATAATAATAGTTTCCTAAGATTTGTTCATTTTGTCCAATTAAATTTTAACTCCCTGCTAGTTAATTTAGGTGAAGTTTCATACAACATCTGCCATGTTACATGATTCTGATTTTAGAACCAAAGGCAAAACGAGGATTGGACCCGGTGGCTTTTGCATAGGACAATGAATCCATGTGGATTATGGTTATCTCATATCAATTCCATTGAAATTTCTCAGGTGGAGATAGTTCTACAAGAGAGGTTCTAGGAGTCATATGTTTGCTGTTGCACAGGTAAACTAATGTTCATTTGTGTTTGTTATGATAATATCAAGAGATTGATATCTGGAGTAGTCATGGAGAAAAGATAGCATAATTTAATGCATTCTGTGTAGTAGCATGTAGCTCCCCATGTGAATTGGAATCACAAGTGTGGGTTTTTCCTGTTTCCCCATATGTTTAAAACACGTATTTACAAACATTTTATAAACTTTTACATTTACAACTTTTTGAACTGATTGACATACCCTTCTCTCATCCTATTGTGTTAATTTCAATTCAATTCAAATAAAATAATAAAAATTAAATAGGTAAAGATTAGTCAATAGCCAATAGACCACCAGCAACCAGCAGTGTTGATGTCCAACCACTATAACTGTAAAATTTATACAAGCTCTACAGTTATGGAAACAACGTATTACATTGTTTTTAATTCCAACAGCCCTTTTAATCTAGTTTGGGTTATATGCAACTTTACTTTTGAAAAGGGGCACTACATTTAAGGAAGACACTTCAAATAGTGCATGATTTTATGTTTTAGAAAACAGATAACGTGCAAATCAATAACTGCAGAGATTCAAAATAATTCAAAATGTCTTATTTTCTGAGTAATAGATTTGAAAAGGTGGACAGGTAGTAAATGATGGTCTATTTTTATTTTTAGACTGAAACACAAAAAAAAAAGATCTGGTTCCAAAGCCATGAAAGGCTTCATTCTCCTTATTTTTTCAGCAGTTAGCTAAACAAGTGTGCGTGTCTGTGAGTCTTTGCAGAACTGAGACCCACAATGCCACAGCTCAGCCGGGAAACTCTCATTAATGCTATGCTAATTTCCTCCATCCAATTCATTTTCTCTCGCGCGAAGGCGAGCTGTCACTCATGCGAATGAACAGAAAAGGCACCACAGAGCTGCCTAATAAACTCTGTGCTGGGCTGACACAAACACACACAATTAGTCACATACAAACATACTGTACACACTGATATTGTCAGTAGTATAGTTACAATAACATATAAAATCTGTTGGGTAGTGATAGAACAATACCACTCTTTTCCCTTCGGGCTATATCAATACACAAGAGAAACTAAAGAAATGTGGTGTTCCTGCTTACCCTGAGGTAGTTGAGGGTGAAATTGGTCAGTCCCATTCGAGTGATGTTTTTCGACAGCTGCTCCAAGACCTGGGGGTCCTGTGCCTGCGGTTGGACCCAAATAAAAAAAATAAAGACACATAAAACATACCAGGACAAACAATGCTTTTAGTGCTTTTGTTTCATTCGCTAATGTCTGCTAATAAATGATGGGAGATCATTTAAAGCATTGAAGCCCCAAAACCTTCAGTTTTGCATTAGAATTAATAAACACTTACAATTCAAGTGTAATATTAACCAAATCAACACAGTTTACATTTGCCAAATGCTTTCATACATAGGAATCTACATTGCATGTTATTTATTTAAGAGTCTAAAATATGAAATAATCCATTAGATAAACAAACAAATTAGAAATATGAGAAATAATTTCATAAAATTTTCATTATATCAATCATGCATAATGTTAATGATAAATGCAATTTTTGGGCATATCCATGTAAATGTAATGAAATAATGGTATTTTTAGGTGTTAAAGATCTTAAGTTGTGAATAATAATAAAAAAAAAAATAGTGTATTTCATGATATTTGGCCCTTTTGGAAGGAAGTGTTTTGCCTTGATCTCTGAACTTGTGTTTTAATTCCACTTTAGTTTTTAAATAACTTTTTGCTATGGATAACTCTAAATAAAATCAAGTAATTTTAATAACATATTAGCAGTTAGAGCCATAGAAATAAGTTTTGCTCCATAAAACAATCAAACAACAACAGGTTTAACAATATAGTCTTTAGTTAATGCTCACATACAAATAAACGGAACATTCACCTGCTACTATTTAAAGGTTCTGCGAAATGTTCAGATTTTATCTGTCCTTGTACTGAATGGATTTCTGATTCTGACATTGAATTTGACATTGAAGCAGCTATTAATTTAAATTGATTGACTAAATTGAAATATGCATTTATTAGTGTATTACAAGCTATTGCTGTTTGTGTTCTTAATCCTTTAAAACCTGCAGGGGTGCCGGCAATTCTATTTGCATATCAATTTCGGAATGCTTGTCAGAATGCAACCACATACGATAATTGTTTTTGCAGAAGAAACTTACATGTCAAGTGTCAAAGAGATACCCCAGTTGTGGCCTTACAGAAAATCAGTGAATATTATACAGTGAATATTATAATCTAGACAGCGTGTTATTCACAAATCACAAATGAAACACAAAAGAGACTGCAGATTAATAAGAAAACTACTACAAAAACTCTATTATACATTTATATACAAATCATAATCATTTAATTGCACTGTAGATTTTATTTAGCAAAATCATTTTGTGCTTTTTTTTAATATATTTACACCTTTGCTAATTTCTTACATTAGTATTGGCATAACTCATATATGTACTTACTTATCTTGGATATAAGGGTTAAATTGCTGCATAGCATATTTAAAAAAAACTAGCCCCAAAGCAAGTAAAGATGTAAACAATGCTTTTGCAGGCCACGCCAGTTCACAAAGAGATAATGGAAAATCAAAATGAAAACTTTACGGCTACACAAACTTTGTCAGCTGGGCGAAATTAGTTGGTTGCCAAGGTAGAATTTGTGGTTGTTACTGAGAAGACAGTGACATCATACAAAGTTCCCCATGCCAATATAAGGGATCTAAATCAACCTGCATGTTATTATGATTTTCCTTAGCTGAGATGGTGATATGCCAAAATGGTTGTCAATGGTAAATATTTAACCCCTTCTAGAGCCTTGTCCAGTACTGGTTTTTTAAAGCACAGACTAAAAACCTTAACAGGGGTGGTCTGTTTGAAGTTTCTATAAGGTTCTCAGTTTTACAAAGTTTGACCCTGTGTTTTAAGTGTTCATGTCCCGGAGGCCTGTGAGAGAAAATTTAAATCATTATACTTAATTTTATCGCTGTTAAATCTTAATGCTTGACTATTTGAAGCTACAGTTAAATGCATTTATGGTTTAGGAGTTTCCTTGAGGAAGGGAGTGGAAACAGAGAGAATCCAGAGCTCGGGCTGTCGCAGAAAGCACAGATGCTCTCTCTTTTCTGTCCTGTCCCCTCACTGGCGCACCAATCCGTGCATGCTTAAGATAAGTACAATAAATTGTTAATCTGGTTATACTGAATAAACTGCCACTGGTGCTGTGTTCCTGTTCACGCTGGTCCTGGGTGATTCTTGATAGTAATAGAGATCATTTCCATAACAGGCCCTTAAGTGGTGTCAGCAACCGGTGTCAGACTGGTCTTGGTAAAGTTTGGTTGCTAAAACGGTCTAGGAGAGATGCGTTTGGCATTATATGTCCAGGGCGGGGCAAAAGACGAATTAAAATACAGTATTTTGGCATTTATGGAAAATCCCACCCATAATGAATAAAACATTCTTCACAGTTAATGTGGATTATGTTTAAAGAGTATGGAGGTAATGCATTGAGAATAAGTAAACAAAGAAAAAAAACTTAGAGTGGCATATTGTTCAAAAAGGGCAAAATGCATCACGGCAGAAGTTCACTTCTTGTCAATTTGAACTGGCATGACTCAAATTTAGATTTTTTTTTAGACAGTCATATATGCTGGAGGATTTGCCGCAGTTTCCTGTCAAAAATCTTTCAAAGCTCTTCTCCCACTTCCTTTCCTTCCCTCCCTCCCAAAGGACCTAATTTAAAACACGCTTTACGCAAGTTGCTGTGAACACACTTTGTAAAATTACTCTCTCAAAAATCCCCAAGAATGATGTAGAGCTCAGAGCATTGCATCCAAAAAAGCAAAGGGTTTGTTAAAAGTTTAGATCGTTTCTCTAAACAAACTGCTATTAATTTTTTATTATCTGTGATATGTGAAAGATCCATGAAAGTAGCTCTGATCTGGGATAGAAGCCTGACCAGTCATAAGTTATACAAGATAACTATTCTCAATAACCATTTGTAATTTTGCAAACAGTATATTAAAACGTAATTTTGTCAACATTTAAATAATTTCCTTATAAAACACATACAAAGGTTGGTTAATGAAACTGAAACACTATGCATCATGGCTGGACTTGCAGATGTTGGTTGACTATATTCATCATCTCCTCCTAAACTCAGGTATTTCAGTTTCATTGTCCAATCCCTGTAGATAAAAGCTGGAAAGTGATCTACGAGACTGACGTGCATGGCGAGGATGCTCCTAGGGATCAGCTCTCGATACTGTCTGATGTTGAAGTGCCAGGTTTTGATTCTCATGAGGTCATCAAAGGCAAACTCAAGGATCAGCCGGCCCTCTGTACACACCTGCGAAAGAAAAACATCAATGATTCGGTGAAAAATAAAATCAGATTTTCCAAATTTGTTATTCAATCGTTGATTTTTTTTTTAATTCCTTAACCCATGCACCGGTCACAGCATCTGTTTTGACTTAAGTAGGAATGACGCAATCAGTTATTAATTAATTTTGATTTCAAATATAATGTGTAGGTTTCAAAAAGGTTATTAGTTTTTTTTGGATTTATATTACAACAGTTATAACTCATGATTTGCAAGGTAATTCAAATTAAAGTGTGAGAAAATGTGTCTTTCAGTTTCATTTTACAGACCCAAAATCGTTGCCATGAGTACAATACATGTGATATGGGCTTGTGTTCTTCAAAATTCTGGCACAAAACAATGCCTAATAGACCAAAAAGTGCTTCGAACAGTGTATATGAGGTCTATTTGTTTTTTTTTTTTAATACACTTCCCAAATTGTTTTGTTTTGGGAGGGATTTATGATTTTTTTTATTTTTGCAGTAAAAAAATTACAATTTTCAACTGTACGTTTTGTACAATTCCAGGATTGTTGTGGAATTATTTTGTAATGTACTAAAAAATATATATTATTTAAAAAATAAAATGATTTATAAAGTGAATTGTAAAGCAGCAAAACACGCTCAAAAAAGGTCCCAAAAATGTGTACCTTCTACCTCAAAGTTTAGCAATTATATTTATATAGGAATTCTATTATATAACATCATATTTTTTTCAGGTAAGAACAAAATGAATCTCAGGTACTTCTGAGTAAAAGAGTAAATTCTTAATTTGAGATCTGCACCCTTTAAATGTATATAGTGCTTTAATATAAATGCAATATAACAGGAGTGTGTTTTTTTAATCTCCTTTTTAACTGTTTATGCTGTGTGCACCTGAACTGCATTCATGAGAACAGCTTGTTCACAACGTATGAAGAGACTCACACATAGGTGAGTGAGGGGCACAGCACAACATGAAACTTACAATACAATGCAATATGAAACACACACACGTCATAAGAACACAAAGAAATACACAAAATGCTTAATTCAAAGCTTAATTTAGAACTGTGATGCTCATTGAACCCCAATGTTTTGTTGCTGAGGCAACCAGAGGATGAGGAGGAGAGGGGAGAGCATCAGCTGATTAGTTGTCATGGCAACGGCAGAGATGTAATCCCGGCAGAGTCTCTCTAATCAATGCCCTCAGCACAGATGGTCTCTGGAGGATCAGCGGAGATGAGCACAGCGCCATCACATGACCACACACTTTCACTCGTTCACCCTTCATTCTCTGCCTCTCCACACATATCCCTCTCTCTCTCTCTCTCTCTCTCTCTCTAAAACAGAGGTTCTTTCTTTGTCTGTCAGTGTTCTGTGTGCTCAATAACAGCACTGAAGCAAACGAGTAAAGTCTCTGTCTTTCAGAAGTTTATCTCTAGTTCTGCTCGTGTGATGGTGGAAATGCACATTTAAAACAGAAAACCTGATGATTCAGCACAAGTTCTAGGTTTTCAAACATTGTTCATTAGTGGAAATAGCTGCTTAATATTACAAATGGGAATCTATTTTACAATTCCATGGCCTTGTCAAGTACAATTTTCACTTTTGTTTCATCAAAATTGTTGACTTTTGTTGGAAATTGTGTTGATTTACAGTATGAAATGGTTAATGTATCATGTACAAGTAAATCTCAATCAGAAACAATTCAAGCATCTTCAATATGTCACTAAGTATTTTACTTGTGCAGAAAAAAACAAAGCATGCAAAAAAAGTCACTTTGAACGGAGCGCTGTAGAACAGTGTCACCATACATAGCCCAATAGCAATAAATGACAAAAGCGTTTTTTCTACAGATGTAGCATCTTTTCATCGGACACACTGACTGTACCTTTGTGAACATGGGTTTGCCGTGCTGCGTGACCATGGTGCAGTGGTCGCAGTCGACGGTGATGCAAGAGTTGTGGAAAGATTCTTTGGAGTGTTTGAGGATGTAGTAGAGATCTGTCACGCCTCCCTCAAAAACGGTGCTGAAGTAACGAGGGATGAGGGTCCGTCCGATTGCTGAGGGATGAAGAAGAAGAGGGCTCAATATCATTGAAGTTCTGACTTTTATGCAACGTTAGAAAAAGTTTTCTGCTCAGTAACCCATTTGAGAAATCTATGTCCAGAAATATGAAACATCTAAGATGAAAATTCAGTTTTAAATGGTTTTGAACAATTAAGTTTCAAGACTTACATATTTAAAAGGTGTTTAATTAAGTTTATTTAACCTAATTTAAGTTTCGAGTAAATTAAGAATTTGATTTAACTACAGATATCAAATTAAACAAATGAACAATTAATGACAATTAAATAAACAAAAGAAGATTTTACAGTCTGCAGTACACGTACCAAATAAAAACAGCATTTAGAAAAGAAAGTGTACAAGAAACATGCAAAAACTTTTTTTTTTTTTAAATAAGAATAGATGTTACACGTGTAATAATAAACAATAAATAAAAAAACTGACAGAGTTTAAAATGGTAAAAATTATGCAGGGAAATCAGGTTAACGATAAATGATTAAAACAGGAAATAGAAAAATGGTCAAATTTGATTTCATATTACTGAATGTAAACGATATTAACAAAATGGTAAAATTATGCATATGTTTGTGAAAAACATAACATATTAGATATATAAAACAAAGCAATATTAGGCATGCAGTAGCAAAAAAACGTTTAAGTTTAGATTTCAGTGAAGCTAATTAATTTCGTTCATATTTTAACACACACAGAAAATACTCTTAAAACTCTGTTAAACTGGTCATGTTTGGGTGAGAAAGCTCAAGTCGTGTTCATAGAAACAAGTTGGCGAGTGTCTTTGTGGTGCTAACTTATTATTTTAATATTGAAAATGAATGGCCGAGTGGCCTGATCCAGCTTAGCGTCTCATTCCAGGCAGAAATAATCCATCTTACACTCAAACACGCCTTTGAGAGAAAAGATTCTCGTGCCTGCAGCCTGAGACAGAGAGAGACAGAGAGAGAGAGAGAGAGAGACCTATCATATTCAGCAGCCACCCATTTTTTACGAATGTCTCGAAGGAGTGTTGAAATTAGTCAGGATTTTCAAAATAAAGACCCTGCCTAATAATGCTTTGTTAAAATCTAAAATATGAAGTTTCAGTTCAATATCTGTCCATAGAAAACAATGTGCAAATGGGAAAACCTTTATTAGCAATCACAGAGACCAGGCATTTCTCATGGCTTGGCACTGATAGATCTCGTAAGGGATTTTTTGTCCCCAAAGCATAATGTTTCCACCACCATGTTTAACGATGGGGTATACAATTACTCAGTTCTCCTTGAGATGGGGCCTGTGCAAGAGCTGAATGACCTGGAAATCAGCCATTCATTGCTGTGTTTCCAATTGTTTTCTTCGTTACTCCAGTCCCATCCCAGCTGTTTAGTTCTATAGCTAGATAGTTAACACAATCATGAAATGAACAGCTCTTTGGTCTTAGCCTTGGTGAACATTTTGTATCGTGGCCCATGGAGAGGGGTCTTCCTGCCACTTAATTAGATCTTATTTAAAAGAGTTTATTTTTATAAAAGCCATCGTAGAGGCAGAAATCTTGAGTGTGATATTCTTTTCTAAACACATTTCTTTGCCAAATACACTTCTGCCATAATCCTATTGATTTCACATAGAGATTTCTCAATTTCTGGGCAAAACCTGCAGGAGTCTGATACCTCAGCCTCACTGTGCAGTCAGCCAGTGAAAATAATTAGCTGGCGAGAAGTTCTTCTCAGAATTAACATAAATTGTATAGATATAGACAGAGAAAAAAGTTTAACTGGCTAAAGTGTGGTATGACCAAACCAACTCAGCAATGAAAGAGAGAGAGAGAGAGAGAGAGAGAGAGAGACAGTGCCTGAGTGAATAAATGAAGGTCTCCCTTGTGGTTCAAACACAACGAGTGAGTGAGGACAAGCCCTGACTCTTAATGAGAGAGAAAGAGAAAGAGAGAGAGAGAGAGAGGGAAAGAGAGAGAGGGAGAGACAAAAGTATAAGATCTATGAAAGGAGCGCTTCCGTGCCCTGTCCAGGGCAAAAAAAGAGGAGAAAGAAAGATACAGAGCGTACTGTGAAGGGATGCTGGAAGCAAACATGAACCACTCTCAAAGAAAAAAAAAAAACATTACAATCACATGGTCCCCTACATTTCAGAGTTTAGAAATTTTCTAATTAATGTAAAAACTGGTTTTAATCAGTAACCAGCAGCTATCAGTATTCAAGAGAGAAGTTAAACGCTTAGAAGTGCGAGCCTTTTCAAAAACAGATTTTTTCACTACTTTTCATTTTGCTCTAAAAAAATTACCTTTAAAACACGTTTTTGCGGCAATGCTTTACATCATTTTAAGTAAAACACCAGCATCTTTTTTAAGAAATATCCTTAAAAATATTACACAATAGTATTTTTTTTAGATTGAACAGTTTTTAATGCTTTATAACAAAAATCAAAAGTGTTGAGATAAAATAAAAATTCAACAAATCCCCCAGAAAATCATGGCCAAGCGAATGAGAAAATTGAACCTTTCCTAAACCAATAGCACTGTTCTAAGCACTTGTATGTGCCATTTGTGCCAGAACATTGAAAAACAGAAGCCAAATTAAGTGTTTCCTTCAACAATTCAACCTGGATAAATACAAAGAGAAAATTTAATAACAATTAAAATCCAAACCACAAGCAAGAAAACGAAAATCAAGGCACACGCGCACACACAAGCAAAAGAGTGAGAGAGATGCAGAACGAAGAGCTGACAGGTAGGTTGTTCAGCTGAAGGGAGACTCTGGTACCATGGGCACAGCTGAATGCCCACTCAAGTGCCTGATCACTGTGGCATAGCAGCCTGATGCCTGACAACACTGCATTGAAATCACAAACACCCCACCTCCACCCCCCACACACCTGTCAGAGGTAAAATAAGAGAGCAAGGAGAATAAATCTTGAGCACAAGAGATCTTTTCAAGGATTTAAAGGATCAGCGGCTAAAAGCTTATTTCCAATTCTGTAATTGATTGCTCAGAAAACTTCAATTGAAGCAAATCTCAGCAGGAAATTGATGATGGCCCAAGTGTTGGCTGTGATTGGCTCGTTGACAGAAGATTGAATTACATTGGCGTTTGTTTCGCTAACATGTTGTGCAGCATATGCCTCTGAAGTACGGCGCACACAAACACAGCATTTACAAATAATTACCGCTGTGTTAATTAGCCACATTAATTCACACTGTGTGGAGGATCCAGGACGGATGCCAGCACACTCGCAGCCAAAAAGACGAGAGGAGGAGAGGCTCAAGTGGAAGTGAAGACAGAGCAATAGAGAAGGCAGAGAGATATTAAAATAATTTAAATTATATTGTTTAAAAACTTTTTCTCTATATAATTGTAATGTCTTTTGTCTTTTTTTTTAAATAAATATTTGTAATTTATTAAAAAAAATGTCTATTTTACCGTGTTTATTTCAGTATTATACATATAATTTTGGGCATTTAGAATTTATTTTGTTGATTAATTTTTTTATACATATTTTTATATATTTGAAAAAAATTATGTTTTTTTTTTTTAAGTTAAATATGGTTTGGACAGTTGTAGGAATGGTTATAATTATAGCCATTAAATTAATGGTTCATAAAATGTTACATTTCAATGCCGAATTGAAATCTCATGGTGTTTTTTTTGTCCAATCCTTTTATGCACTTTGATAACTTAAACGTGTTTTATTTAAAAATAAAAAAACAACATTGTAAACACAGTGACTTTAGTTGATTTTTATGAGTTTTAACCTAAAATTGATTCCCTTCCCCACATTCAAATAACGATACAAACCTTACAATGTATTTAAAATAAGTAAAAATGAGTTATATAAAATAAACCTGTCTACATAAACTACATAAAGTTCCAAAAGCTTGGTTACAACAGGTAAAAATTATATATATATTTTTTTTATTTTAAGAAAAGGTGAGAAAAACACAGCAGCACATTTATTTGTGGAAGGGAACATCGCACTTGATTTTTCAGATCAACAGCAGGCAAAGGCAAATCCCACCTGCTGATGGTGAAGAAAACAAAAAATGTACAAATAACTTGTTATTTATAAAGCATCTGCTGAAAAAAAGAGTGAACAGAGATGAAGAAAGAGTGTTGAGCTCAGTCAATTTATCAAACATCACAACCGCACCTCGACTTCTGAACAGACTGACTGCAAAAGCCTTGCGAATTCTGCACTCGCTGTAACTCCCTCAGTCAGGGTCTGAATAAGAGTGTGTTAAAAAGATGAGATAGAAAGAGAGAGAGAGATGGAGAGAGAGTGAGAGAGAGAGAGAGAGAGAGAGAGAGAGAGAGAGAACTAATTATCTCTCAAGGGATATTCTCTCCATTCCAAAACACAACCATCTCTCTCGGTTCTGTGTTAGCTTTACTGATATATATATATATATATATATATATATATATATATATATATATATAGATATGTATAAGTATATATATATATAGA